>JAMZAV010000225.1:600000-805911 GCA_024449915.1 Sweltsa coloradensis | reverse complement strand
CATTATCACAACATCAGTGCATTAAACCAATAACTCCACTAATAAATTGTGAAACTCCCTTCTGTTATCAAATGTGTTGATATTAGTTATTACTCTTGTGTCCTGATAACTTTTAAAATGCTCTTATTAACATCACACAATCTAAGTTATCTAATTTAGTTACATAAATGCAATGTAATTGTAATATTTTCAATACTATATGTGCCATATTATCTTGTATTTCAACGCTGTATACATTGTAGAACACACCCATAATCATAATATAATATCAAACAAAGTAACGTATGCAACGTAACATTTATTTTCAAATAAAGTAGATTTCTTGTGAAATTGATTCTAGAAAGTCAAACGTGATTACTGATTAGCGTACGTTCAACGCAAACCAAGCTTTAGAATTAAAGAGTAGGGATTTGTTTTCGGAATAAAAGTTGGAATTTAGCTTAGTGTTGATTCTTGATCACGGTATGAATACCGGAATAATTATTCTCAAATTTTCAAATGATATTTATTTTATAATAAAATTATATATGAGTATGGTATTGTCATTTTGTGGGCGGAAAAAGATGGATAACGGCAAAGTATTTGATAAATCATACAATGTATTACACATTTATTTGGTTTGTTGTTTATATCAATCAATTGATACAAATCTAACATAATGCCAAATTCGTCGAATAATGTTCCTATAAGAAAATTATGAGTGAAATGGGGATTGTCCAGTTAAATAAAAGCGAAGAAACATGAAATACAATATGGACATCACAATTTCAAGCTAAGATTACAGAAATCACGATAATGGTATGCACTAGTAAAACTTGCTTCAACGATACGGTTGAATATTATCCAGTGAAGGGTATTTCCAATGAGGAAGTTATAGCGCTTGAGAGAAGCTGCTTGAAGGGTATTCATTACAGTCGGTTTATATCGTTCAATTTTAAAGAATATGCATTTTGTCAATTTAAAAAACAAACATTTTATTCCAAACAAACTATAAATGTATCTTATTTCAATAGATTCCTACCGACAGTGGTGGATCCTTAAGCGTTACCTGCGAGACTCTGATACGCAAAATTTCGGGTTCGAATCCCGTCGAAACCGGCAATCCTGACTGAGTGTTTCTTACGAGGTTTTCCTCAGTCGTTAATTGAATTTCTGTGTCCGGATCAAATACATCCACCCCAAAACACAGCGGCATCTATGGCCTTCTCATTTGTCCGTATTAAATCATCTTGGTTACAGCAATTCCCCATTGTCGTACAGACTAGAAGGTGAGAAGGGTCTTGTCTGTCTCCACATTAGCAGTGAACATCGTCCCCAATGGCAAAAATACCCACTTCTACAGGTTGGTTTTGCATCTGGAGACGCCTGTCCTAAGACGGTTGAGTGATTTCCAAATGGCGTATGGAAATCTTGCCCTGGCGCCAGTTCTTGCTTTGGCTCTGTGGTAGGTTCCAGCAGTTCTTCCTTCCATCCGACAACTCGAGTATCTTCAGCCTTGCCGACGAGTGGTCTGGTTCTCCCCATAAAACTCTTTCTAGATTTGAGTCTCTGCCTTGGCGATTGGTATCCAAACATCGGGTGGCGGTGATCAATTTCCTGCTTCCTTCTCTCGAAGTCTGCAGCCGCATGTCTTCGGATGCGAATGCAAGGGATTGTGTCCTCTTAAACAGCCCTCGGATATTAGTACTCTACAATAAGTGTCTAGACACCAGTGAAGAAGGGCATGCATTTCTCCTGGGCAGGTTTCTCACGTGAAATAAAAAAATACATTCGTTTACTTGTATGTCAAAACTTGAGTAGACAAATTTGAGAAGGAGTAGGACTTATATTGTCACAAATGTTAACTTAATGTCCCTCAGTAAAAATCAGTTACGTTACTTAGTAAGTTGACTTCAAATACGATTGTGTTAATAAAAAAACCCTTTAGTACCCCTTTGATGAAGGAAAATGAAATGAAAATGAAATACATAAAATTCTTATGGGTTCAGCTGGAGCATGGCCTACCTCCCACCCCTCAACCAGTAAACCGCCACTGGCATATTCTCTCCGACTTCCCTGCGTTCACAGTTAGTTCATCCGTCCTCCCTTACGTTTATTCCTATCATGCAGCTGTCAGCCATCATGTAGCCACTGAGCCATGCAGCGTAGCCGCAAAAAACGAGCCGTCAGACGCGAAATCAATCAATCAATTTGAATGAGATCAGTCACACTGGCCACGTGCCAATCTCCACACAGGACAATTGTGCATAATATTCATGCATCCAACTGGAACTTTATACTAACTTAATTCAATTAAACAATTAACCTCTCGAGATATTGTTTTGTCTTACAGTACATTTCAAATTCACCATGTTTTGCATTTTTCGTTTTTTAAACGTTGTTTTTCTTTTATTCTGCGTCTTGCTGGCTACACCAAATACCTGAATATAAATTTGTGTGTGATAATAATCTAATAGATTATTTGATGTTTTTTTGTAGTAAAATTTGTGTTATAATACGGATACAATATGTGTTATATAAATACAACGATGTGTGACATATTATTATATTAGGAAAAATCGTTTATTTTGCGGGTCATTTCGCTGTGTTCGTAAATATGTCATTATTTTGACTCCACTGATGATACGATGAATATGATGATACGTTCATTCGAACATTGAATCGTCAAGAGTTTTAAATAAACGAACTCAGCTAATACCCGTAAAATATAAGATTTATCTAGTATTTCGGGCTGTGAAAGTAAAATGTTCGAAATTATTTAAATTAAGAAGGGAATTGGACACTTTGGCAGTTATAGCTTATAGCTGTTCGCTCGGCCAAGAAGCATCCGACGTATATGAAACTTTGCAAAGTTGTCAATAAAGTATATCTGCTGACAGCCTAACAGTTATAAATTTTCAAAATTTTGTCTTGATCATCCAGAAAAAAATCACCAATATAGTCAATATTGGATTTAAGTACAAAATAAAAATTAGTGAAAACTATATATTTTTTTAAATTATGTCAATACCAATTTTATAAATGTGTTACTGTTGATCCATATATTTCCACTTGCGTGAGATATGTTCAAAATTTCAAACACCTGTGGTGTACAATTCTTAGTATTTACCCCTATATTACTTCCCATATCTGCCCTGGTTAGAATGTCAACTCTAAGCGTAATAATTGAAATAGTTTAAAGTTCTTATTCCTTGTAATCCATTTTATGTTATGACCTTATAACACGACAGCCTACCCGCGTGTCACTAGGCTGTATCTATACCCTGACTCCACAGAAGTAAGTTACATTGTCTACAAGCTATAATTTACCTCACCATTCAAGATAAAACGTTTTCAAAATGCCTTTAAGGTCATTGACATAATAAAACTTGTTATTGTTTGGTATAAAATTTTACTTGAAAAACACCACAATTGAAATATGCTATCGTTCTAGTTTTATTCTATAGTTTCTTGAGATTTAGTGGATATGTATTTATATATTGTAATTCCAAGTATCCAATTTTAGTCGAGGGATATTTTGAAAATGAATGTTCTGGAATATTGATTTTAGGGTTTGACCTAGAACTCGCTTTATATCGGAGGAAGTCATTGGGAAAGTGTTCACTGTTCAGTCATGATTACTGTTAGCGGGAAATGAACGCGTAACCACCAAATTTGGGTCACGCGTGTAAAATTGAGCCGTATCTATCGGTTTAACAAGAAAATGGTCTTTGAAACTTTCCTTGACTTTTTATTATATTTGTTTTAACCATTAAGGTGAATACAACATACATTTACGATGGATAATTATGATCTTTCTGCTTTAATGAAGACATGAGCAATTGGTGACTCTCCCCCCCCCCCCCCCCCACAAATAAAGAGATTGACACGAACAAAAATGCAATGTTGAAAACTCAAAAGTTGATTGATTGATTGGATATTGCTTAACGTCTCATATTTATGCAACTTGGCTAATCGAGACGAAGAGAGGGACGTTAGGGGCGACGCGGGGGGACAAGGGGTGGACAGGCCTGTGCTGGTCAGAACCAGCCACAAGCGTATGGGGAGGGCAGGGGTTCCCCCACGTCGTGGTCGTCTCCGTCTGTGTCATCATCCGTCCGTGTTGTCATTGTCGTCGCCGTCGGGGAGGTAGTCAAATGGAAGGGGAAAGTTCCCCGACGACGACCCAGAGCTCGCCATTAGTTTCAGGGAGAAAAACTCCCCTAATCACGGGCCAAACCACGAAACTCAAAAGTTAACAAATTACAAAGTTAGTTAATTAATAAATCAAATAAATTCGTATTTAGAGTCTACCCATTGTCATATTACTTATTTTCAGTGGGGAACATTAAATTTAAAGCAGACCAAGCCAACCCTGTAGACGCCGACATCATCGACGAGCAAACAATAGCCAACTAGAGACCGGTATATTTAAATATGAAACACCGATAACTAAAGCTGGACACGATTCCACTACAGAATCAACAAGACCAACCTTCAAATTAACTATGTGCCTAATTGCTAGGACGGCTCCAAAGTCACCGTTTACACATTGTTAATGAGTCCACATCAGAAGTAAAAAAAATTTCAGCCTACAACGGGAATCGTACCCTGTACCTTCTGCAATGGAAGTAGAGACACTAAACACAAGATCAACGAACCAAAGTTTTAGTTATCGCGAAAGCTTACAAGTTTTTATCTGATATGTAGAAGCTTAACGAAAATTTTATTAATTGAATAATTTATTATTCCATTTATTTAGTAGTAAATAACGGCTCCAAAGTCACTGTTCCGTTCAAAACAATAACCAACTTCATCATATATTATAAGGAATAAACTCCATCTCAAATTTCAAAACGTTTGGCCTGAAGTGTGAATCGATTACAATATCTTGCTTATGCATCATAATTAATTCTTGACATCATGTATTATAGTGAGCTACTTATCATAATTGTGCATGCATGCTAAGTAGATGGTGTGCGGTCACAATTGAGTCGGTTTTCAATCATGCATGTCTGCGCATTGAGATACGTCCAAACTTTAGCTGAGAAGCTCAAATCTACACTAACAACTAAAATCCAAACACATCTTATGAATCAACTTCTCAAATTAACTCAAGTTGTCTTATAAACTATTCTGAACAATGTATGTTGTAAACTTGAGATCCGTCTTTCAAGCTCTTCAGATGGGGATTTTACTTAGTTGACCTGCATTTAGAGTGGGGAATCTTGTCTTTCTATAGCGAATGTGATATACTGCATGATATGTGCTGTCAATTTTACCTCACTCATTACATCTTCAATTATTTAAATAAAATTGAAGCAAGTTAGGTTTTTGTCACCAAATTATTGTTCACCATCATTTTTTGTTCACCATTAACTATCTCATTTTTTATTATCTGTATTGTATTTTATTATGTGGTTTTTAGAAGTATAGCTTTGACATAAAAAAAATTAGTATTTAGAGCCTACCTACTCAGTCACAGAACTGATTTTCAGTGGGGGACATTAAATTTAAAGCCGAACAAGCCAACCCTGTAGGCGCCGACACCATCGACGAGCGAACAATGACCAACTAGAGACCGGCATATTTAAGTAGGATGTATGTAGTAATGCACCTATGTTTTCTCTATGAACGCAAATCAAAATATCCTTTGGCTTTCAGTTTGACATACGAACTAATGCATCTAAACCACGTGTTGAAAAGTAAAGTTATTTACGTATACCGTCATGCCAACTTAAGTTCAAAACACTTCGCAAACGGGTCTTGAAATGGTTGTAGATTGAAGGGTTTTGACAGCTTGTGTTTGTATAGTAGAGAAGAAACTAAGCTCGTCTTTGCTGTGAGGGCGAGAAGAGAGAGAGAGAGAAACATCTCAATATACTAAACATAGGCGATGGCGGATATAACAGTGCACGTAAAATGTAAAATGAATGTATTTGCAGAAGTAAACGTTTGTCCCACTTTAAAAAATAGATCAAAATTATGCCGTTGTTTACAATATGTGTTTGTTTAAAACCCATTCAGACCTGAATTAAATTCGCTCAAATAGGGAAATTTTAAGCTAAAAATTAACATTCCGTATTTTTTTTTAAAAGTTTTGTTTATATATTTTTTCCATTGTAATATTTAAGATATTATAAAAAAAAATTGAATGAAAACAACGTTTTGTGTTTAAATGTAAATTATAAGTGCATATCTTAAACTTCATTTTCCCGATTTTTTTTTTGTTTATTTTGGATTGTCTGCATCTAAAATATCTGCAATATATACTAGCCAGGAAAACTCCCAATTAACTTTTTTTTTTTACCGTTTTTTGCATATTTCAATTCTCAATCTATTCTAAAAAAGGTATTATTCGTCCTATCGGAATAAGAACAGAAACATGAATTTGAATTAAACATCTTCTTAAAAATTAGGTCAAATTTAAAAAATGTCATTCCCCTTTTAAAAAATTCGAAATTGTTATGTACATTATAACGGTCACCTGGTCTGAATGGATATGGCATTTTAGTTAGAATTTAAAATACAATTTATTAAAAAACCGATTGTGTAAATAATAACTAGGAAGCTTCGCAACCGCTTTTTTTAGTCGCGTTGATAGATGAGATTTTTTTAGTTTTTAGTTTGCCTGGGATATATTTACTTTTGCAAGTGCTTTGCTTTGCTGCCTACGCATTGTTTTTGATTGTTGTCAAGTTTCTATTGTTACTTGTCAATTGTTATTATTTACCGTCAACAACTTATATTAAAAGCTTATTTTCTATGGATTCTGGCTTAATTTTTCAAATTTTTCTTTAAAAAGGTACTACATCACCATAACCCTTAATGTCCATGTATAATATGAACGTTGTAGCCCCACCCGTTTGTCAAAATCGGCCAAAATAGCACGAAAATATCACACAAAAAATCGAAAAAAAATCGTAAAAGTACGATATTCATGAGAAATATTTCTTCGATTGTACCCAAAAACAATACACCTCTAAGTTCAGAGATTTCGAAGGTCCTCTCCAATTTTATCAAGATTGGATATGCAGTTTTCCCGTAGAAAGCGAACAAACAAACCAAAAAAAACAACAAAAAACATCTGAGTAAATTTTTTGGGGTCAGTGAAATTGAAGTCTTCGCTTCGCTCATCAATTATATTTACATGCATGCATACGCTTAGATGAGTGTCACTTGCCCTCCACACACGACTACAAGTTTGATTTGCCTTTGAATTGTCTGGCGCAGATGATTCAAAAGTAACATTACTCGTATGTTTATTTTTTTAAACCTGAGGTATTTAAAAGCACACATTATTGATTTTTCCAATTCTCTAGTAAATAAAAGTTAAAAAGATAAGTCACTTTACTTTTGCGTTTATCATGGAAGAAGGTTATTAACTTTTCAATCAAGTTTCTGAGAAATTAATCTATCCAAATGTATGTGAAAGTTAGACGGATAATATTTTCTTCAAAATACTCACTTATGCTTATTTGAAATAGATCCGAAAAACTAAACGCTGAGTTTGACTATTATTTGTTTTTTTAATTTTATAATTCCGTATTCGATTGATATTTTGAAAATAATCTTCTTTTCCCGGCTGAGGCCAACAATGACCAACCTGCTTATTTTTTTAAAAATGTACATTACTTAAACTAATATTTAAATAATTCTGTTTTCATTGCGTCGTTCTTCGTTTTTCACTCAATCTATTTATGATTATCAATCGAGCGTGATATAAAATATATTTACCTTCTAGACATCATGTAATGTATTACATAATGTTTTTTATTTTAAATAGTGCTCTTAAATACAATACACTAGTTATGCAACAGCCAATACTGTAACGTATTATCTATGTCTAATCAAAATATGGCACGTCCCGATTTATCATGCTATTTGCTAATAGCAATGAGCTGACAATACTAAAATATAACGTACCAAGTACATTACACACAAGATTTTGCTATTCAACGATATGCTTCTTCTATATTCTTTATAGTGATCGTTCACAAAATCGTTAATAATATATTTGTTTGCACATTTAAGTAATTTAATATTTAGTTCAACATTTGGGTCAATTATTAACTCGGCATTATGACATGTGAAGTTTTTTTCCTTTTAAAATACGATTAATATTTCTAGCATTATTACATTTCATAATTACTAGAACTTGAATAACAATTTTTGCTAGTGATATGCATTATTTTACATGTATAGATGGTTTATGTCTCTTCGTTGAATTCTGTATGGATTGCTGGAATTGTTCACAGATGTCTGAACTGATAACATGCTATGACGTAAAAGTTCATTGTTTTCACGTAGGTGCACTGGTGTTTGCATGCTCCATGAAATTAAAGAGTTGGATTAATTATATATGGACATAATATGAAAACAAGTGAATTACAATATGTAAACATTGTCATAGTTGCATTTATAGTAATAATAACGTAGGCCTACGTGCCTTGAGCGTAGTAATCTTATGGTTTGTTATGGTTTATGCATTGGCCTATTACAGATAAATACAGAAAAAAACATTATTTGTTAATGCATTATCAACTAAAATTGAAAATGTAGAGATTGACCTAGATATGAACATAAAATCCCTGAGTGGTAAATGAAGTCAAATACCTACAAAAACACTCTCAGTCCCAAAAAAGTAAAAACATAACCAATGTTTGTTTTGACTTCCGATATTTTTATAAGAAAAGTCAGAAAAATGAATAAATAAGAATGATGGTTCAAAAATTTAAATCTTTTAACCGATTTGCTTACAACTGACAAGCTTTGTCTAGTACGACAATTTACAAAATTTATACTTTCCACAAGATCGTAAGTATTTCATACAGATGAGATTGAGCAAACAGAAAGTTGTGTTTGGTTGGTAAGAGTGTACTGCGTTTGCATGTGGAGGCTGGGTAACTTGACTGCCATGAACAGTAGTTAATACATTATTGAGCGAAACTTTCCAATATCCGTCACTTTCCTGTTTATACGTCTCACGATAAAAACCATGCATTACCTTCTATTGACACGTGTTTTTATTCATACCCTTTTACTAAAAATAATCGATAATATTACATTTTAAATCATCAAAAGAACAATGGTTGAGTCTAAAAATACCATCAAATTGGTAATTTAATTACTTTTTCGGAACGACACTGTCGACTTTCAGTTTATTTATTTATTAAATATCTATCCTAGAAAGGAGTACAGCTAAATACATCTAATTACATAGATGCAGACACAATAATGAACTACAGTTAGTATAAAGTTTGAAATAGTAATATTACAAAAATATATTAATATAACAAAATAATTTTGGTTACAAAATATTCAACGAGGATATTAAATGAAATTAATTATAAAAAGGTGGAAATGGGAAAATGAAAAGAAAATAAAACAAAAAAGGATGAAGAAGAAAGAATTAAAGAAATTTAGAAAAAAATCATCAAAAAACGAAAAACGAAAAAAAAACGAATATCAGTTTCACTACAATTCGATGGCCAACTTAAGTCTTACATTGCTTAAACTTTAAACTCTTATTCTTGAAGTCGCCAGTTCGATACCATGCAGCCAATGAAAGCGCTGACTGAAATATTTTGAACGTTTTTCTTAGTTATGGGCGAAGCTGGGACACGACCCTTTACTAACTACTAGGTCGTTCCTTTCTATCTTACTACCCGAACACCCTTCGTACCTAGTTTATAACCTAAACAGGGTCACACTGGGTAAAATAACGTATACACAATAACTCTGGTCTTTCTCGACAAAAGAAATATTTTGATCCGAACATATCACCTGTTATTTTCCCTTTCGATAAAAAAATACACTTACAACAAGATACCCTTTCTACAAACAACTTGAATATACCAAGCGATAGCCCAAGAAGACAGACGCAGAAAATATCCTCCGAAAAGAAGTTTACATCATCCTTTGTAATGCTCTTATCTCTCTCTCTCTGATCCCGTAATCCAGAGTCGCCTCACAGTCCTACAAACACATCAAAGACAATCCTTCGCTCGCGCTGTTTACCTTCCATTACGTAGGGTGGACCCGGTGTCACGTGCTGGAGGTAAGAGCAGGAGCGTCGCCTATAACCGGTAGTGCGTGATAGGATATGTCACGTGCGTGCGCTACGATTAGGTCTAGTTGTGACTCTATATTTAATGTCTCTATTAAGCTAATGATGTGTTCGATTGTGAGAGAAATTATTGTTGGGTCTATAAGATATTACTAACAATCAATTACTATTTGATGGTTACAAGGGTATACCCACATAGTATATACCAGAGGCGCCGAGTTTTCTAATTTCCGAGGAGTGTTGAAATATTTCACTAACATTTCGAAGACTGACCGTCAGTGATTTTGTAAAACGTTTTTGCTGCATTGTTTTGTGTACTGTATTATATCAGTAATGAAATTAGCCTGTGTAACTGTCATGATTTCGGTATATTTTATTCAGTGGCGGATAGCCGTGATTCATGGGAGTAATTTTCAAGATTTTCATGCACATATTTGTGTAACGAAAACTATCTACGTATCTAGGGGGAAGCGAGTTCGATTTTACAAAACCAGGGCATGCTTGAAATACATGGTTGTTACTGCCCTTTTTCGCCGAAGGCGAGAAAATTTGCTAATTTACAACTTTAGATGGCCTAATAACAAGTAAAGAATCGAAAATGGCACAATAGATGATATAATGATTGGCTGCTCAATCAAAATAGGAATCTTATGGGGGAGTGGGGGAGGACGATCGCCCCACCGCACTGCCCCCAACTGTATCCGTTACTAATTTTGTTGAATCATTTTAGCTTCTATACAATTGAAAAACATGATATATTTAAAATTACAAATTTTAATTCCCGTTTCTGTTCAGGAATGCACAGGAAAGGTTTACTAATATATTTGATGGTTGTAGATTTGTTATTCTCAAAACAAGAAAATGCCAAATTTCCACAATTGAAACACAATACGAATTATCCGACTTATCACCAGACTTGCAAGATTTACAAAAAAAACTCTAATCTCTAAACAAACTATTCTGTGAACGTTTTTGTAAATGAAGATAGCTCAAAACTTTGTTATTGTATAGACTGATTTTTTTTTAATTCAGAATATTTGGAAGGGTGCTGCGCACCTCTCCAAACAATCCGAGGGGTGCTTAGTGACTTAATGTACCTTAGTGTGCCTTAGTGACTTAATGACTTAATGAACCTTCGTGTACCTTAGTGCCTTAGTGTATTAGTGTGCTTTAACTCCTTAGTGTACCTTAGTGTATTAGTGTGCCTTAGTCCCTAGTGTCTTAGTGTGCCTTAGTGTCTTAGTGTGCCTTAGTGCCTAGTGTAAGATGAAGAACGTTGGCAAACATAGGTTACCTACTCGTATGTGATGGACTTTATACTCTCATAAAGTTAAACGATATTGTTTTACCATCAAACTTGTGCTGTAAACAAACATCGTACATCGTAGCGATTAGCAAGTCCTGTTGTTTCACATACTTGCACGCACACAGGCCATGTAATCCTACAAGAATATGAAAAGCGTTCAAATTGTCCATCCCCTTTCAACAACCGCCATTGTGGCTTAGTGTACCTTAGTGTATTAGTGTGCCTTAGTCCCTAGTGTCTTAGTGTACCTTAGTGTATTAGTGTGCCTTGGTCCCTAGTGTCTTAGTGTGCCTTAGTGTCTTAGTGTGCCTTAGTGCCCTAGTGTAAGATGAAGAACGTTGGCAAACAATAGGTTAACCTACTCGTATGTGATGTGACTTTATACTCTCAATAAAGTTAAACGATAAATTGTTTTACCATCAAACTTGTTGCTGTAAAACAAAACATCGTACATCGTAGCGATTAGCAAGTCCTGTTGTTTCACATACTTGCACGCACACAGGCCATATAATCCTACAAGAATATGAAAAGCGTTCAAATTGTTCATCCCCCTTTCAACAACCCCGCCATTGTGGCTTGCATAATGCTCCACACAGAATCCAACAACAAAGATCCAAGAACACAAGACAAAGACTTTCCTAACGTAGAAGTTCGTCGTATAAATTTCCATCGAGCTTTCGGTTTGAATTTTCGAGTTGTTTCGTGGATGAAAAATCCCATGTTTTGTAGCTGTTAAAAAGAGATTTGTTCAAGCCCATGGAACGTCAGCCGCTTAATACCGTAAGCATTTCATTACACTCTTTCTCGCATCGCTCATCTCCGTAGCTCAGCCGAGTCAATTCATCTTCTTGAATTCTGTTTATCTTGGGCCGTATTCTCTCGAGTAACGAGTATTTTCTACCCCCGCCCCCTCTTTCTCTAGTTTCCTGTCTGTTTCCCTCTCTCTCTGTTCTTAAACAATCAACTTTTTTCTCGAAGACGTTCTTTCTTCGACTGCCATGTTTTCTCTTGGTGTGTGCATAATCGTGTTTTCTTTCTCTTTCTCGATGAAAGGAACGACAGCGAAATGGGATTCGGTTCGAACTGACTGAATGAGACCGACGAGGTGCATAGCTAACTGACAACAGGACCCATTGATATTGTAATGTTGAATCAAGACTTTTTAAATGCGCTCATTGTTAAATTTTGTCAATGTACACACTATCATTTTTCCATTGTTGGTTTATTATCATTATTAAGACCTCTTGTAGACAATAAATTATTGCTGTGACATTTTAAAAATATATCTGAATGCAAGGGTTTCCATAAACGGCCAAGAAACATCTTAATATGTTCAAAGAACTGTGCATTGTTTAAATAGAAATCCATAGATTTTCAATATTTTTTGTGGGATTTTTTAAACGTACTATCGACTCAGAAAAAACCAACTCATTTCTTTGCTGTTTATCTTTAAAAAATGTAAAGCATTTGTTTCTGCAGCCCTGACAACAGTTGTGCAAAGTTTTTTACTATCAATGCATTCTCATCTCGAGGTCAGCCTTGAAACCGAAAAATTGTATAAAACGCTTGTCCCATACTCTTAAAATAAACATATACAATATGTACGAAAAATTGTATAAAACGCTTGTCCCATACTCTTAAATAAACATATACAATATGTACGAAAAATTGTATAAAACGTTGTCCCATACTCTTAAAATAAACATATACAATATGTAAGTATGTTATAATTTACTGATCCATTTCGGATGTATTACATTGTAAACAGTACTCGCGCTTAAACCAACAGCAATTATAAATGCATTCCTTGTTGCTCGAAATGCATAATACATGATCTTACAAAAACTTTTAAGTGCCCTCTTTATTTAGAACTATTTTTCGAATTAAGGTTTCGAACAACACTCTTTGAACAACGCCCTTTGCTCAACACTCTGTCATGCAAAATGCATTAGTTGTTGCTTTGTATTTAGATCACTTGCTCTATACTAGCACTTTACAACTTTTAAGTCAACTGTTCCCAATTTAAGTTCATTTTTAGCAATGGGTTTTAAAAGAAAACTAAATAATCCAATTTAAAGTGACTTTTTAAGTATTTTTGTCTCATAGAAGAGAGTATTGATTGTGAAATATTTATTCAAAGTTTGTTGACTTGAAAAAGTCAAATATAATTAATTTAATTTTAAATATTATTATTACAATAAGTTAACATATTAATATAAATTAAAATCGAGACATTCGTAGAAACAGGAAAAAAAAGATAGACGTAAAATAAATACATAATAATCATGTTATTGTGTACATCCAACAGCACGATGCCTTCTTGTACTACGCTCATAATATGCAAATTGAGAAGCCGCTTCTACGTTTTGTTATTGAGATTTCCGCATATATAATACACGTAAGATGATTGTCTGTCTGAATATCATTGAGTAAACAATCCTTATTCTATTTGCAGCATCCTCTTGACGACTGGGAAGAGAGGATCCACGGTTCATCCCTCGCTTTACCCAACTTCAAATCTTAATGGTTTTGTCTTCTATTACATTAGAAGGTCTACTTGGAATTAGAGTAAGACAATAGAATTCTGTCTCTCTCGCTCTCTCTGAGATTGGAAT
Source organism: Sweltsa coloradensis (assembly GCA_024449915.1). Lineage (NCBI taxonomy): Eukaryota > Metazoa > Arthropoda > Insecta > Plecoptera > Chloroperlidae > Sweltsa > Sweltsa coloradensis. Next base: position 791,942 of record JAMZAV010000225.1, on the reverse strand, counting down.
CACCGGCTTGTCTGTTCAGAAATTCAAATGACTACTAGCGCTCCTACCTGGGATTCAACGTCGTTATCATTAACACACCCGAAAGTCTGTTCTCCGTTCTCTTGAATTAACTACAGTGCTGCCTTTTATCTCTAGTGGTTGCGATTAGAACTGGTGAAAACCGAACTAACTGCCCGTAAGTAGTTTTGTGGCTAGGAGAACAATGGACCAGCTAATTTATCAACTCCCTAAGTGAATGGCACACTGCCTTATATCGGCGTGGAAACAGCAATTAGTGTAATTATGCGTTTAAGCGGAGGTTATTTACAATCGGGTCCTACCTGAAAGTCACTTCGGGAATTACGCCGTGCTCATTCCTACCCATTGTATTGCTCGTATCTCGAGATGACTATCATATTTACCAATAAATCTAACAAAGCACAGAATATCCTACTTCAGGTTTATTCACGCATATTCTGACTCGATCACAAGAACAAAAGATACTGTTTAGTGCGCACATTATAATTGAATTGAGACAATGATCATTATTTTAATGTATTTATCAATTTTAACGTACACAGATAACATTCAATCATTGAACACTAGAGCAATTAACGTTGTGATAGAATCATAAAGAACTTGGTCCCACTTAATAAAGTATTATAGGGTATTTATTCTTGTATCTTTAGGTTAGTCTAGCCGTTTCAGAAGTTATAAAAGTTAACTTACAGAGAAAAACTAAATAAAATTAAGGACATAAATGCACACAGATAATGAAATGTATAAAGCTTCTAAAATATAGTTGGAAATAATAATATTTTGTGTAAACTTACAATAAACAGAGAGTTAGGAAAATATATTGTAAATCAACATAAAATTAGTACGCTTTTAAAGAAATACATATTTTTAGTAACAATTTTAAAAAAATCGATTGTAAAAATACTAAAAAAATGATTGATTGTTTAAAGCATAGGCCTACATCTCAATATTTTTTTATAAATTTAGTGATTTAATTTTTTACATGTAGCTTTTATACAGATTTAAATAAAAAAATATCCGTTTAAGTTTTGTAACAAGTGTGCATGTATAATGAAAGTCAGTCCAGAGAACGTATATATGTATATATTGGACAGCTAAGAATAACTTAAGTTTACTGAACTTCACACACATAGAGCGCATACCAACACAAGCTCTCCTAGCACCACAGCGCGTTGTGTTTGAACTCTGAAGCAAGCTTCAAACGAGTAGACCGAAACTAGCTGTGGACGCTGGAGTTTTTCAGACCAGCAATCACATGAATTTGATAAGGTAATGAACAAATTAAGATGGTGGCAACTAAGGCATGGGAAAGTTCCAGTTACCAGAGCTAAATACCTCAAATTGCCAACTTATAAAAATATTACAATCACCTATCTTTCAAAATCAAGCTCAAAGAATTGTTATTATCAAAATCTTATTACGCAATTAATTAATTTTTTGATGACTCTAATTATAACATTGAATTTTGGTAACTTCATATTTAGTATGTTCTTTCTATTATTGAAATGTTTTTAATTAATTTCATATTTCATCATTATATGTTTGAATACAATCATTTATATCAGTAATTTTATGTATCATTGCCATTATTTGCACCATGTATAAATCCAAATGGTGTATTATAGATAATGTGGCTAAAGTTTTCAGACAAAATGCTAAAATTTGATTGCTATAACAATGTTATTTACACCACTTTATTATGTTTAAGTTTTTTTATTTAAAACCTTTTTTTCATGAAGTCTTAAATGGGCTATTACCTCCAAAAAATGATTGTTACAACATAATCTTTAATTAATTTATTAACAATTTCACCTATGGGAGTGTTTCCCGACTATCCAAATCGAGAAATATACCCTCGCTCATACCTGCGTAAGGTAATGAATGACATTATAAATATGTTTGTTTGGTCAATTCAACAGCAACAGTTTTTCGATGCTTTATTGTTCCATCCATTCAAGTTCTATAATGTTACGACAATACAGAAGTTAAAAAGTTACCGTCTCGGTGGTCTAGTTGGCTAAGGCGTCCACCGGGAAAGTGGGAGACTCGGGTTCGAACCCTGATCAGGATGGATTTTTTAATTTCTGGATTGTATTTAATATTAACAATTCCACCTACGGGAGTGTTTCCCGACTATCCAAATCGAGAAACATAATCTTTAGCACAATACTACATACACTGAATAGACCGTTTAAAAAATGATATCTTTGAACTGTGATTTTAGAGGAATTTACAATTTTTTAAAAGTAGAAATTAGTGAAAATTTGTGTTCTGCGAAATTTCTTAAATCGGCTTTAACCTGCTTCTTTTTTGTTCCACAAAGATACCAATCTAAAAGGCCCCTTTATATCAACGTTTAATATACTCTCACACACGCAAAAAATTAATATGCATTCCAAAATCACACCCCTTCTTGGAAATCAGCGTATTTTTACTAAACCACTTGCCAAAATTATAAAACAAAATGTAGAGAATTTACAAAACAAGGCTATTGCCTATAGTACGTCAATGGCCAATATTTTTTTGGATCAAAATCCTCCAAGGTCACGGGGCATAAAGATCGTCCCCATGTTATTTCTTAAGGGATATTTTTGCCGATGGGACCTAGCTCGAAAAATATTAAGTTCGTCAATTTTTTTTTCGGGTCATGGTGGACCCAATAATTTTTCTGTTGATTGCTAAATTCATTACTAGTTAGCCTGATTGAAACACATTTTTTTACTTAAGCTGTTGAATCCCTTAAACTATATAAATATGCTTTATCCGTTCTGAAACAAGTATCACTGTCTGGCGCTGCGACCATAATTCCACGTGCTGTGGCAACAGCGTCTGGAGCGAGTTTCGGAATGCACTAAAGTTTTGTAACCTTGCACGGTAGAACGTATAGACGTCTCCACGGTAAACTATCAATGCGCCATACAGACAGGGGTCGTTGGTCAAGTGTGAGATCGCCACAGTTATTGGCAAGACGACCAACCAAGTCGAGGCAATGTGTGGAATATTCATGAAGGTCTAGGCGTCTACTATTGGAGAGTCGCCAAACGACCGAATATGGTAGTAGCAAATGACCCATGAAGAAATGACCCTAGTCTATAGCGAGAAAGTCTTTTCAATCGGGTGGATTTCCTGTGGTCAGATCCGAGCTGATATACAAGGCTGAAGTGGCTTGTTGCACCGTTTGCTGAACTTCATTGCAATTTTATATGGGGATATTTTGGTTTTACACATACGAGAAATTATCGACGCCTCTTCTCAAACTGAAACATTTATCAAAAGTTGCAAAATGAGTTATTTATTGGATGAGCGTAGCGAGCGAAGCGAAGATTTCATTTCACTTCACTGGAGGAAAAAATCCGGAATGTTTTTTTTTTTTCCTTTTTTTTTCTTTTTGTGTGTTTTTAACACAATTCCGGCTAAACCGATTCTCCGATTGCAATAAAATTTTCTGGAGTCCACGTTTTTGAGCGCAATCGGAAAATTATTTCTCACAAAAATCGCAATTTTACGAATTTTTTCGATTGAAAAAAATCTTCGACTTATAAAACGTAAATGCTTTATTCGATTGTAATAATTTTTTCACAGAACCTATTTTTTATGAATTAATATATTTGTGTGAAATTTTAGCGTAATCGAAAAATTATTTCTTATGAAAACCGCAGTATTATGATTTTTTCGATTTTCTTCGACTCATAACACCTACATGCTTTATCCGATTGCAATGATTTGTTTAAAGGACCTTAATTTTATGAATTAATGTATTTGTGTGAAATTTGAGCGTAATCAAAAAATTATTTTTCATGAAAATCGCAATTTCACAATTTTTTAAATTTTTAACATTTCTTCGACTTATAACACCGACATACTTTATCGGATTGTAATTATTTTTTCACAGAATCTTAATTTTATGAATTACGTACTCTTGTGAAATTTGAGCGTAATCAAAAAATTATATCCCATGAAAATCGCAATTTTACGCTTTTTTCGTTTTTAAAAAATTACTCTCATCCAACAACGCGCCTGAAAAAGCGTTTGCGAAGCTTCCAATTTTGAATAATTGAGAATACCGCACAACTTCCAGTGCTGTGCCGTCGAATTTCACGGTTCAAAATTTTGTTCACATGGCTTAGTAAAGCCAGCGGTTTAGCCGAGGTCTTTTAGCCGGCCCACTCGAACACCGAAGTTGAGCAACCTTCGGGCGTGGTCAGGGGGAGAGTGGTTAAACGCTCTGCCCTGAAACTCACGTATACTGCTGGTTAGAGCAGATGAAAAGTTCGAGAGCTAGTGTAACGGCTTTGTTCTCCTCGACGTGTGCTCGGCAGTCCGGGTTAGTGGATGAACCTTTTTGACTGTCAATATTGCACCGTGCTTTCGGATGGGACGTGAAGCCGTTGAACCCCTTGGTACTTTTCGATGGGAGTAGGCTACGTGCGGGTACCGGGTTTAGCCCTAGTGCATAAATATGAAACGTTAAGCAATATCACATCAATCAATCACCTTATGTAGGGTCCTGAAAAACTGCGTCCCGCAGTCCCACTCTAGCGGATACAGAACGAAGTAAATAACATAAATATATAGGATTAATATAAATAAAAAAGTACTTAAATAATAGATTTTATTTTAGGTAATATTTTTATCATTTTATTGTAAATTTAAAATATTAATTTACTAATTCTATATGGACTTAATTTACCTTAAAATATAAATTAAGTATTTCAACATTAAAATAATTAGATATTAGTGACAAACTTGCAATAGAAATAAAATACATACATTTGCATGGGCAAGGAAGAATATTTTCAAATGGACAATTAATATAGCCAAAAGATAATAGTAATAACTTTTGAAGGAAACTTGCCCAGGGTGCAATGCATGCCCCTTTTCAGGTGACTATCAATGTACATTGGAGTTAGGACAATGTGATGGGATATCTGATGGATGTTAAAGAGGATTCAACCCCTTAGATTCGCATTAACGACTGAGGTAAACCTCGGAAATAAACTTCAGTTAGGATTGTCGGTCACGACGGGTCCTCTTGAATCACAGTCAAGTACATAGCGCTCGAGCGAACACCTTCGGTATAGCCAAGAGAAAATCTGTTAGAGCGGTAACCAATAAGAGGTTCACTGAAGATTCTTAATTTGTTACGATTTGATAATGCTGAAAGACGGGCAAATAAAAAGGTTTAATATTTATAATCATTTCAAGACATTTTTAAGAAATATTTATGGAATGATGAATAAGAGATTTGAATGTCATTTCATAGGATCGTCCAGAGGCGATTTGAAAAAAGTCGGTTTCAACAGTGAGAGTAAAATTTTGTTGCTTTACAATACCTTCTTTCACATATTGCTTAATGTGGGCAATTATAATACGACACATTTTTTATTGTTCAAAAGAAAGAAATAAGCAGGAAATTTTTTACAAAGTACAATACATAAAACGATTTCTTAAATCACAACTTTGAGTTTACATTGGCCCTCCATGGTGATAGTTGCTTCACGGGTACTCGACTGAGCGTCAACGAAAATTTATTTACGTCATTATAAGTATAAATATTATTCGACGAGTGTATTAAACTACAACCAAGGTCTATATTTTAAACACTTACTTGTGTGAATTTTCGGAGACGTCCGTCTCCGTCAGACCCCGTCAGTGTCAAACCCCTCCGGGAAATTCACACAAGTAAGTGTTTTAAATATAGACCTCGGTTAGTAGTTTAATACACTCGTCGAATAATATATATCTGGGTCAAATAGCTTCTGAAAATAATATAAGTATAAATATATTTATGAATTTATTTATCGATTTTAATACAGCTTCACACATTTTACATAAAATCTGAAAATATAAAAAAATCCCCTTTATAACCACATGCAAAATACATGCACATGATTATCGACAAGCCAATTCCCTATGGCTGTGTCTGGCTTATGTAGTGGCGTTGTGAAGTAAGAAATGACCTAAATTTGTTTGCAAGGATTTCAAACAGGAAGAATGAGTCAAAGAGTTAAAAAGTCCACAGCTTGGCTTAGTAGACAACTCCCGGCAAGGAAGCGATCTGACCTAATATAACCATTCACAAAACGACGAAGCAAAACCATGTCCGACCCTTATCTACGAGAATCTAATATATTATATTCAAAACCTTTAAGTAGATAAAACCTCTTTAAAAATACAATAAAAACAACGTTTCGGAAATTACGAAACCATTTCTGTCATTAGGTCATTTGAAAAACAAAAATCACATCAAAAACATCGAAACAAACAAATACAATAGCAAGGTAAAACAAAGATTTAAAATAATTACTTCGGTATAGAAACAACCAAATCAAAAAGATACAAATTGGCTTTAATGGAATCGACATGGGAGGAAAATATAGGTATTCGCCTGGTATATGCAAGTGATTTCAATATTATTAACGATGCCTCTTTGGTTTCTTTCTTTTTTCTTCTTCATTTTTTTCTTCTTAATTTATATATTTGGGTTTCTTTAAAGTAGTAACTACATACATGTTTCATACAGGTTTTGTTATAACTCCTAGTCTTTCCTGCTTGATGCCCACGACTAAGAATACTAAGAACTAAGAAAATTACAATTGAAAGTAACATGGTTCCTTTCACAAACGTCGAGAAATTTTATTTAAATTGAGTTAATGTACATTGTCCCAATGAATGTTCGTCTCAGTTTTTGTTGAAAAACAATTTTTATGTATTATTAAATTGTTCTTATCCACTTTAAGGTTTTGAATAGTATGAACTCTTCTTAAAAGAGAACGTAATGTAGCACAGTAGCAATATTGAGTGATCTCATTATTTCATGTTTTAAGCAAAACTTCTGATATTTTAGTCACGCCACAGGTACTTCAACATTGCAGGAAAAATGATATCAATCGTTCAAGCTGTTTCAGATTAGTGTTGGTAGCCATTGACCGTATTGGGGAGAAATGTTCATTAATTGGAATAAAACGTAAGCTGACTAAGCTGTTAAAGCTACTGGGCCATTTATGTCTGTGAATCTATGTGGAATACACAACATGTACATAGCTTAGAATGTAAAGTTAAAGTATAAACTTTAAAACAATACTTATGAATACTTAAACAAGTAAAATAAGTTTTGATTATCTAGCAATATTTCGAAAAGTTGCACTTTTCTTCGAAGGCTGACATTATTTACAAAAATACAAACATCTGACAAAACAACAACCAAAAATATGTGGATGAGAAAATAATTGCAAAGAAGTTTTTTTTTAAGTAATTTAAACAAGATGAAAAGAAAAACATTTAAAAACGATCTATCCCTAGCTAATTATGACAAAGCAACTTTAGTTGAATACAAAATAGTAGTAATAGGCTCAAGTAGATTGATAGATAATTGGTTGTTAGTTGATTGTTAATAATTTGAGTTGATAGTTTTAGTTGATAGTGGAAAAAAATTTAAAGTTGAAAGATGTTAGCTAATGGTCGTAGGACTAGTCTTGTTTTGATGGTACGAAATCTTGCCACAAAGCTGAAAGTGCTGTGCTGGGTGTACTGATAATATCTGTTCTATTAAATTTTCATTTCAACTACAGATGAATAAGTTATAACTATAACACCGAGGTCCTTCCGGCAGTCCACTCTTGCTATTGACTACTTTAATATGTTACATTGATAATCGATTGGATGTTTCCGGGGGAGGAATTGTAAGTTTTTATTTTATTATTTTCGTCTAGACCGCTGGAAATATGGTACGAAACTAATTACTTACTTTAGTAAAAGCTGATATTTAATTCTTCCACTTGATTGAGCTAAATATTTTTCAAACCCGCAATCGACAACTTTTCATATCCCAGACAATTGTAATTTTCTCGAACATTGGGTCGAGTTCTATCTTTCATTTCCCAGTAGATAAAAATCTAATGAACCGTATTTCGAGCGCAGTAAACTAATCGCCATGCAGATTATACCGAGAAAGATTGCAAAATGGCCGCCGGGGTATTCCTAAGATCGCTCCTGATTCTTGAACGGGATTTCTTAATGATCCCATCCGGGGAATTCGAGACGACTAACGAAGACAACATCAATCAAGATTCTAGATGCTAAATGAAGGAGAAGAAGATAGGTTAGCAGCTTCAGCAGAAAATTTACCAAATCTTAAGAAGGGACGAAAACTTGAAACCCGGTTAGGTAGACGATGATCGTTTAGATGTTCATGTTTATATGATATTATATTGTTTCAACAAGGACACAAATCCATTTTTATGACCAAATTAATTAAGGACACTCACTGATATAATATTAAATGTATTCTCGATACATTGGGAGTGACAGTGATATTTTATTTCGTTTTGATAAATAAAGCAAATTACATATTGGCCTACACATTTTATTTTGATGGTAATATAATATAACAAGAGTTTTCAATTTATATTTTATTAGTCTATATGTAAATTGGAAACCACACGGTATATTTAGCTATTTTTCTACAAAAAGAAATGTTCGTGTCTAAAAATGAATGGTTAAACATTGGATGGTAAGCATATTCACGACAATATGGTCAGGATAAAAATATACTATAAACATTGATGGGATACTCAGTTCAAATTACATCGTACTAGGGTAACGATTTGTTAGTTTTAGAGATGATCTTTGCACAATTGCTTTCAGGATATTCCTGCAGTAATCGATTACATCACGTTTATGGATAAAAACACAGGGATTAGATGGGGGTGAAAAACTCTGAAAGGATGCCATAGAAATAAAGAGAATGAATGGATACACGATACAATGGCATGAGTTTGGTGGGGCTCACAATTAGTTTTAGTTTGTGGAGCATGAAACACGCACTCAGGAGACGAGCAGCAATGCATTGAACAAGTGCAGAGTTTTATTGAGAGCAAGCAAACTCAGAGTCAAATGTACTAATTAGATGAGGAGAAACATGTAGGAAGTCGCCGTTATATAGGGTATTGATTTGTGTCATGTGCGGGTCTTTTGCAATATTCTTAAATCTACAACATCATTGTACATTGATACTCTGTGCGTTATCAATACAATCAAGAAACATCCAATCTTAACAAATCTTTCCTGACCGGGGTTTGAACCCGGGTAACTTACTTTTCGGGTTGGCGCCTTAGCCAAAACAGAATGGTTAATTATTAACTTCTGAATTGTTGCTGCATGATTTATATTATTAATAATTGTTTTTGTTTTTTTTAATTTTGGTGTTACTACTATATTATTGAAATATTTCTAATTCGAAACGATGAGTGGTGCTAGAAGAGGGTGAAGGACAATTATTACAAAAAAAACAGGCCTGATGGTGGATTCGAACCCGCGTCCTACTAGTGTCATACGCTTAGGACCTGCTTCGTATGTGCCACCGCGAACGGCAAAAATCGTATTAAGAAGGTGAAATATTATTTATTTTTATTTAAAGATTATTGATACAATCATTAGGAGTATCACAATGCAATGAGCATAGTGCTTAAAGGGGCTAAAAACCCAAAAAAAATATTTTTTAACACGTGATCTATAGCACAATACTACACTTAAATGACCGTTTTAAAAAAATTATATCTTGTAATTGTTATTTAACGCTTTTTTTTAATTTTTTTGATCCAGAAATTTGCAAAAATTGGTGTTTTGGGAAATTTCTTAAATTGGCTTTAACTGCTTCTTTTTTGGTCCACATAGATACTAGAGCATAGTACCAACTACCAATCTAAAATGCCCCTTTATAACATCGTGTTAAAAACTGTGCCCAAATATACCCTCAAACACGCAAAAATATGCATTCCAAAATCACACCCCATCTTGGTAATCAGCATATTTTGACCAAACTACTTGCCTAAATTACAAAATAAAATATAGGGAATTTACAGAAAAGCTTGTAGAGTACGTCAATAATTCCCAATTTTTTTCGTTGATCAAAATCCTCCAAGATCACGGGGCATAAAGATCGTCCCCATGTTATTTCTTATGGGAGATTTTTGCCGATGGGACCTAGCTCGAAAAATGTCATGTTTGACAATTTTTTGGCAGGTCATGGAGGCCCCAATAATTTTTCTGTTAATTGCTAAATTCATTACTAGGTAGCCTGAATGAAATATATTTTTTGAGTTCAGCGGTTAAATTTAAATTAAATTAAACAAATAATTTATAAATAATTAAATCTAAATTATTCTTTAGCGGACCCCGTCCCTTGACCCCCTGGCACGTGTCTAGGGGAGATATTTTACTTGGAAAATAGCAACGAGGATCATTGGGAGGAAACCACCACAAGAATCTACCCCCTATGTTCGGCTTGGTATGGTGTAGAGCGAATGTATCGTGTGTGTGCGTGTGTGTGTGTAGGTATGACCTTGTGTTTTCGAGCAGTGGTCAGAATTGTGTGGGATATTTCTAAAAATTTGTATATGTTGTATTATAGCACGTTTTGAAGTTTTTAATTTATACTTCAATTTTTTGTAAGCAATAAGTTTTCATAATAAAATATAATTTAAATTCAAATTGACTTTTAAACTTTAACGATGACGGACAAAAGATTAGAACGTACTGTTAACCGCATAACCCCAAAAAACATTTAAAAAAATGACAAGAAATGTAAAATCATACATCTCTTTTCGTAGAGGAAATTGAAATATATAGGAATTTTTAGAATATTCTTGAGTGGAATGGGAAAGTAAACAAATAAATTGAAGTCTCTCCGGTTCAAAACACAAGTAAATCACGGATGGAAATACCGGGCAAACAAGTCTCACTTATCATTCGTTTCTTTGATTGCAGACTGGCTGGGATAAGTCGTTCGTAAAACCTATCTCTCCCTTGCGACACACGAAAATAAATAATTCAATTCACCCTCTTGATTGTTTAACCCCATCTTGTCTTCTTCATTTCAAGATATGTGTCTTCATGTGTGCTTCTAATAAATAGGTCTCTTAAAACGATCTGAGAAAGGTAAACTTATCATTGACGTAAAAACATACCAAATGTCAGCCAGTTTAAGTCGATTTGAATTTTGTAACCGAGACATAAATCTATTCTATTCTATTGAAAACAAGAAGAAAATGTGATGATCGTTCGTTATTAGGGCCTAATCACGTTAAGAATCGTATAAGTAGGGGTATTAGTAAGTAATAGTAAGTCTTCTATAACTATCGAACCATTAAGAAATGTGTCTCCAATTTTATCATCTTCTTTGTAAGGGATGTAATATTAATTATGTTATTAATTAATAATAAAGTCTGTATAAGATTTCTTGAACTATTTAAACTTACACCATTGTTTTCATTGTCACAGAAGTGCATTCTTAAACACACGAAATGTATTGAACTGAATTTAAATTGTTCTCAAATGTTCAATTATTATTTGTATATAGAAAGAATATAAGTTCAAATAAATAACTACATAAATGAACACATTTATAGCGTTACTGAGTATCGAAAGTTTGTGCGTGCGCGAACCACGTATATTAATGTTTGTTTTGTAACTAGGAACCTGGGATGCGTTGTCTTCCTCAGTTTACGTTTTAAGAATAGCCCTGAATATTTAATGAAAGCTAATCGACTTTCTCCGGGAAAAGAATAACTTCCCGACGTGAAAGTTAGGGACGGTTCCTTCGCTTCACATTCGCTATCATCACTGATAAATTTACTATGAGGTAAAATTACAAAGTTTCCTCTTTTTTTCCCACGCTAAAAGTTTGTTTACCTGTTTTATGTAGGTATTTTTTCCTTATCCGGAACTTAACTTATAAGACAAGTGAATTTACGAAGAGGTGCTCAGAAACTTCGTCTTGTATTTTCCTTCTTTTGAATCGCTGAATTATTTAAAGGGAATATGAGCGTAGGCATTAAGGTTATGGATGCTTCAAGACTCCCTTTCAATATTGTAGTTTTATCGACAGGAAAGTAATACAGAGTTAAGTAGTTCTTGAATAGCTTTCCATTTTGCGTTCCAACATACAATGTATATACGACTCAAGTATGTAAACAAGAAATATGCAATTTATATTTGGTATTGACATAATATCAAATAGAACAACTATTCACGTATTCATAACAAATCCGCGAAACGTATTTACATTTCACAATTACATGCCTAGAATTGTTTCAACATTGCATAGAAGTTTTAAATCACCGCAGGGGTCTTGTACATAGAGATACCATACTGTGAGTACTAATGGTATCACTATGGTATAGTATACATTGAAAACACATAAACAAATAGAAAATATGGTTTATTTCAATGTGAAAATAATGATGTGTACGTTGTGAGTGATGTGCTTGCTTGAGTGTGATTATTTTCCATAAGTCTGGGTTTACTTCATTTAACCCTCAACAAATTTCCCGATTAAATACTGCTGTTCTTTTAGCATCTGTTATAGAGATGAGCCAGATAACGCTAGGCACGAATTCAGTAGATCGTACAGAATTAACTTAACATGTGGTTTGATGGTCCTGTGGTTAGCGTCTCTGCTTCCAATGCAGAACGTCCAGGATTCGTTTCCCGCTTTAGGCAAAAGGTTTTTACTTCTGATTTTGGACTTAAGTCCATCAGTTCTTGGCTTAGGAATGTGTAAACAGTGACTTTGGAGCCGTCCTAGCAACGAGGCACATAATAAATTCTAAGGTTGTTGCGAATCAGGCTTGTTGATTGTGGCACTGTCCGAGGGTGGAATCGTGTCCAGCTTGATTGATCGGCGTTTCCTACGTAAGTATGCCGGTCTCTGGTAGGTCATTGTTTGCTCGTCTATGGTCTCGGCGCCCACAGGGTTGGCTTAGTCAGCTTTAAATTTGATGTCCCCCAATGAAAATCAGTTCCGTGACTGAGTGGGTAGACTTTAAATACGAATTTATTTGTATTTATATATTTTATTCAATATTATGATTATCATGTTAGTTGTCTATACACAACACTGTATACGGACAGTATACGCACTTCCAACAGTGTATTCTCAAACCGACGCTTGTTTTGTCTCCACTATCTGCTCAAATCTCCTGATTATTTTTAATAGTTTACGGTTTCATTGCTCACCCAGCCGCGAATGAAAGTGATTTGAGCAAGTATTTTGACAACCCATCGGTATGAGTATTCCTAACAATTAACAGGAAATTTCTTAATTTCAATAATCGTGAAACACTCCCGGCAAAAAATCCAGAAATTACAATAATCCATCTGAGCGGTTTATCGAACCCCAATCTATTATCCAGATGTAACGAAGGTTACTGTCTCGCAGCTTAGGGGTAAAGCACCCGACCGGCAATTTTGAGACCGGGGTTCGATACCCCGCTGAGATGGATATTTTCTAGATTGATTTCTAAAAAATAATCAGGAAACTGCTTTGAATAAACAGCGCATATTCATTGCACTGTCCCAGGTTAATCTCCATAACCTCAAGAAAACATGGGGTGGGCCCCTAATAACCGTATAGTTTTAGATAACTGTCGGATACATTTAAACCTTACCTTATCACCCTATGTTGTGCCCCTCTCTAAAAATAAATGCTCTCTTTTGATATGTAGACTAACTAACTATATTCAACAATTATCTCGATATGCAGATCTCATTCCGTGACCGAGAGCCGTTTAGAGTCACTTTCAAAGAAGTCAGACAAGGCAACATATCGCAGGGATTAGGTTTCAAAGCGAGGACTTATCTCACGTCTAGTTCCGGACTGGAAGGGGTGGGGGGGGAATCAAAGGGGGAGGGGCGAGACCAGACTGACGCCTGTCGTGGCAATTAATTAGCTAATTACTAACAGGACGAAACGAAGTAGGGTGTGACCCCAGAGAAAAGAGGAGAGAATAATAAACAACTGACCAAATTGGAGGGAGAGTTCTTGTTGGTTCAAATTAGCGTTTGGGACGTTCATTTTAGCGTGGATGGTAAAAGGGTTGGAAATACTGATGGACGACAAGGAAGAAAGCAGAGAAAACATACATTTAGGCCAGTTATTTTTGGTTGTAATCGTCATTATGCATAGGCCTTTTAACTACTATACAATTGCTATAACTTTTTGAAACAAATGTTTTGAAATGTCGTGGGTTTAAAAATAAGAATGCAAGATTTTCAAAGACTTCTTAAAATTGTACGAACCAATAGATGATGATGATTTCTGCTGTTTAACGTCTCATATTAATGTACTACGGCTATTCGAAATGATGAGTGGTGATAGATGACGATGAAGGACGAAAACAAAAAAAACTTGCCTTGAGAGTCTTCACGAGACAGACATGTACACGGCAAGCTCAAAAACACTCAAATTCAGATGTATAACGCTCTGGAGAAAAATTGAAACGACATACGTGAATTCTAAAATGCACAAGACACAGATATTTGTATGCAGAACAACATACAATAAACAGAATTGATGTATGTAATAAACCCTACTTTACACATTTGTTACGCATAAAGTCGACGCAACGGGAAAAAGAAGAGGTTGTTCCCGCCGCGTTGACTTTACTCTTAACCATGGTGAATAGTAGGGTTTATTACATAAAGCAATTCTGTTTGTTGTATGTTCTTCTGCATAAAAATATCAGTGTTTTGTGCATTTTAGAATTCATTTTTGTCAATTCAATTTTTCTCTAGAGCGTTGTACATCTAAATTTGAGTGCTTACGGGCGTGTCAAGGTCATAATTGCCTAGTGAAGACTCTTAAGCGGGATTCGAACCCACGTTCTCGTAGAGCCACACTACGGACCAGCGTCCTAATCGCATGTGCCACCTCGGACGGCCAATAGAAGCAGGTTATAAGTAGCTCGAGAGACTGCGTCGGAATGTCGTCGGTTCAATACTATACCTTTCAGTCATGGCGTCCCTAGGAGGATTTAAGTATATGTATGTAATGTACTAAATCCTCCTAGTGGCGTCCATGATCATAGGCATGAAATTCTTAATTTAAATCCGGGTAAATGATAGTTTTTCAGTTTGACCAGATTTACATTTTTTTTTATTTGAAAAGAAATACAAGAATCCCCAGTTCTATGGAATGAATTATTGTACCTTTATTAGAGAAGATTGAAAATACACATCCACAAAAATTGCAAAAATTGTGAAAATTTTGTTTTTTCCCGGAAAAGTAATATCATTGTAGTATTGCTGGTTTTTAGATAAGCAAAATCTAAAATATACAAAAAATTAACAAAAAAATCTTCTTTAAGAAATGAGCTTAAAATTAAATTTGAACTGAAATTGTAGCTTTAGTTCAAAATTTAAAAAAAAATCCAAATTCATTCAAAATCGTGCTAAAAAATGTTGAAAAGTATCAAAATTCCCAAAAAAAAGATGAAAAATGAATTGTTAGCTAAAAATGACCTTATTAAGACCAATTTAATTCTTGACTGAGAGGGCTAGCCATGGTCAAATCTGAAGGAAAGATTTTCCAAGTCATTCATCAGACAAGACTGGGACAGAGACCTTGGGAATCCCTCTGAATTGTACATAGAATACTTACTTTGAACGGTACATAGAATACCTAGTTGCTAACTTTGAAATGTACATAGAATACCTAGTTACTTACTTTGAACTGTACATAGAATACCTAGTTACTTACTTTGAACTGTACATAGAATACCTAGTTACTTACTTTGAACTGTACATAGAATACCTAGTTACTTACTTTGAACTGTACATAGAATACCTAGTTACTTACTTTGAACTGTACATAGAATACCTAGTTACTTACTTTGAACTGTACATAGAATACCTAGTTACTTACTTTGAACTGTACATAGAATACCTAGTTACTTACTTTGAACTGTACATAGAATACCTAGTTACTTACTTCGAACTGTACATAGACTTTCTAGTTAGTTACTCCAAGAGGGGTAATAGCTGTCCATGATGGATAAAATGAGCTAAATTTAATTTTTAAATTGCAATGATCTATCTCATCGAATCTTATAAGGGAGGAAAGCTCGCCGATATTGCTACATGGGTAGTTTATACCGAGAAAAATAAACGACGAAATATGCTTTGATTAGCAGTGAGGAATATCATCCTTTTCCCCCTCCCTGCCACTCCCTATCTGACCCCTGCTGTGGTAAGACCTCCTGGTTAGATGTAATCAAGAGACATCACAGGCTATTTCCTTCTAGCATCCATTCCAAAACTAATACCCACACCACATATTCTCAAAGTACTACACGGTTCTGTTGCGATGTCGGGTTAAAAACGTCCTCGTTGTTAGACTTTTCTATTGCTAAAATTGTCGTTTTTCTAATAATAATCGTGTACGTTATTGATAGGTCCACAAGTCATTAACTGTCAAACTTGATTTACTTGTTGAGTCAAGCAACAGGATACATCACACAAAATATGTCGTGATTAACTAAATAACATAATCATAATGAACTTAAATCTTAATGCGTCATCAAATATTATAAAGGTGATATGAATGGGCCTAAATTACCAGAACTAGTTTAACAAAATAGAAAAATTAAACGAATTTAGTGGGGGAAGGGGTGCGTGTGTGAGTGTGTGCAAAAGGCTTAGAAAATTACTAGAGTCGCATCATTAATATTGTAGTGTTCTTTTAAAGAATGTGCTAATGTAACTAGGATATATTTT
The DNA here is from genome assembly GCA_024449915.1 of Sweltsa coloradensis. Taxonomy (NCBI): domain Eukaryota; kingdom Metazoa; phylum Arthropoda; class Insecta; order Plecoptera; family Chloroperlidae; genus Sweltsa; species Sweltsa coloradensis. The sequence goes on along the minus strand of JAMZAV010000225.1, from coordinate 775,370 downwards.
TAAAAATTCGTATTATGACATTTTGTTATTCGTTGTTATTAGGGTATAAGGGCACACAACACTTAGGTTAGTGCCCGTTGACATTTCGAAAATCGTGTTTATCTGCTATTGCACAGAGAAAAATATTTACAAAATTATTGCTGAATTCACAGAACGTTTTGCACCAGCAGCAAAACGTTTGCTATTATATGGACAAGAAAACATTTTGCTGAAAACACCAAAAGAGTATTGCTAATATTTACAAAACATTATGCTACTTTAGGAAAATGGTTTTGCTGGGTTTACATAACGTTCTGCTGGCCAGCATAATGTTTTGCTGGAATTACCAAACGTTTCGCTGGGATAGCAGAATATTCTGCAGGTTAGCATAATGTTTTGCTGGGATTACAGAATATTCTGCTGGCCAGCATAATGTTTTGCTGGGACTACAGAACGGTTTGCTGGTCCAGCAGAAAGTTTTGCTGGAATTACAGAGCGTTATGCTGGTTCAGTAAAACATACTGCTGTACCAGCATAATGTTCTGTAATCCCAGCAAAACATTCTGCTGGCTTGGGACAAGATGTCGCTCGTTCGTGGCAAAAACAAATTTATTAAAATATCACAATGTTATAAAAATATAATTATTTTCACCAAAAAATTCACACAGATACACGCGAGAGTTATTCAATATTAAGAAAACACACGACGGCATTGTTCCTTTTTTACTCCGACAATCACAAATGGTTGTATAGTTTGCTTCAAAGTTTCTGTACTCTTGCCGCCTTCCGTTGTTGTCTCGTTATCTGCAACGAAGTTGTAATTTTTTAATTAGCTATTTCTCTGAGTTTATCAGCACGGTACATATTAGGTATCATACATAATAATAATTGTACTATATAATCACAATTGTTGTATTATACATACCTTTATTATTTGCAACTACTTTGTTGTTAAACCTCACAGTCATAGGTAAGGTAACTGGCAAGTAAACGGCCATGCTTGATGCTCGGTGCTTCACTTTGCTATTTCTTCCTCGTGGCGTGCGCACTGTAAGCTATCTCGTCAAATCTCGCGCAGGTCTCGCGAGGTAGCTTGCAATACATATCGCTACATTCGAATCAGCAAAACGTTCGGTAAATTTAGCATAATATTTTGCTGCAGGAGCAGAATGTTTCGCTAAGTACCAACTAGCAAAATATTCTGCTGTTGCAGCGAAATATCATGCTGGATTCTTTATTTTAGAGTTAGCAATAATTGTATTGCTGTTTCAGCATACCTGTTCTGTTAAATTCACCGAAAATATTGCTGGAACAGCAAAATAAAGTTAGCAATAATTGTTTGGTAAATATTTTTCTCTGTGTGAGTAGGGTTGGATTCCGTTTACAAAACTTGTTGATTATTTATAAGTATACCATATTGATACTAAAATCTCTTACACATTTATAGTATCTGTCACAGCTTCCTTCTTTCCTCGCCTCCAACCAACCAGAATCGATCACTTCATCATCAAGTAAAGTCTTGTGGTATTAATTAACCCACCACACACGTCAACCTCCAGTCTAATGCGTGACCTAGTTTAGTGCGCGGTGTTACCTTGTTTTGATGAAGTTTCACAACTGGGTCAGGCTGGGGTAATCTGTCACTTCGTAAACATATCTGGTTGCTCCATATCGCTGATGCCTAGTTATTTCAGCTGGCTTCATCTTTCCCTGCCGGTTCATGTGTAAAGCGCTGATTGTTGTCCAGTAATTCGCCATAATCAACCACTGAGCGCCATTTTTATTTACTATTTACGTTTTTTCTACAATTGGAATTTCAAAAAGTATTATTGGATGAGCGAAGCGAAGACTTCAATTTCACCGACCCCCCAAAAAATTTAGCTCCGTTGTTTTTTGTTTTTGTTTGTTTGTTTTTTGTTTTTTTTGTTTTTTCCCTCTGTTTTTTCGCTCTCTACCGGGCAAACGGCATATGCGATCTTGATGAAAATTTGACACGACCTTCGTTTTCTCTGAACTTAGACTTGCCACGTTTTTGGGTACAATCGAAGAAATATTTCTCATGAATATTGTACTTTTACGATTTTTTTCGATTTTTAGTGCGATATTTTCGTGCCATTTGGCCAATTCTGACCAAACGGGTGGGGCTACAACGTTCATATTTCACATGGACATTAAGGTAATGGTGATGTATTGCTTTCTGAAAAAAAAAATTGAAAAAGTTAACCTGAATCGAGAGAAATAAAGCTTTTAATATACGTTTTTTGACTTTTTGTGCGATATTTTCGTGCCTTTTGTGCCAATTCTGACCAAACGGGTGGGGCTACAACGTTCATATTATACATGGACTTTAAGGTTATGGTTATGTAGTACCTTCGGAAAGAAAAAGTGGAAAAATTTAGCCAGAATCCATAGAAATAAAGCTTTTAATACAAGTGTTTTACGGTAAATAATACCAATTGACAAGAAACAAAAGAAACTTGACAACATTCACCTACAATGCGTAGGCAGCAAAACAAAGCACTTGCAAAAGTAAAGATTTCCCACGCAAACTAAAACCTTTAAAAAGCTCATCCATCAACGCGGCGGGACTTTAGCGTTTTCCTAGTTTGTTACATTTTATTGGTGTACTGATTTATGTTAATTAAATTATGTAGTAGTTGATTTATAACTAGGAAAACGCCAACGTCGTTGTAAGACGAGTGAGTGAGCCATGTGTTGAGTACCCGGGAACGTTCCCTTTCTTCCCCCTATACCTAATGCCTCTCTAGCCTATCATGGGCTAGAGTGGAGCGTTACGGCCTTACAGTTGACTTGACCTTTACCAACTAAACTCAAAACCATGAAGTATACAAACTTAAATGAAAATGTTGCCGGGTACTCAACAAGTGACTCGCTCAATCATCTAACAACGACTTTGGCGTTTTCCTAGTCTAGATGTCTAAGGCGCCATTAAACCCCAAATGTGGAAGACCTAGGTTCAAACCCCCGGTCGGCAAAGATATTTTTATTTCCGGATTGTATTTAAAAAACTATAAAACATGTTTTGAAATGCATACAATACCATAATAAACATAGCCAGTACGAAATACGAGAAAAGATTGCAAGGTTTACTCAATGTCCCAGCAGAATTTAGGGGAACCTTGGTTCGATTAACCTTGGTCACTGCTATGCATGTAATCACAACCTGCCAAAAATATTCGATAAATGACTTTTAAGCCTATTTTTCAGTTTATTATTTCTTGTAGGTTTAAATCGCAACGGATATTGCTCATTTTGTTAGCATTTATAAGTACACTGGCACGGATGTCTGTTTAAAATTTCAGCTCAATTTGTTTAGCCGTTCGGCCGTATGGGACCGAACAAACAAACAAACATTTTATAGACATTTTACAGAACATTAATCACGACGAAGACCCGATCAAATGGCGTTATAAAATCCTCATTCGCTTCGCTCATTCGTCTAATTATGAATTAACAAATTTTTGGTATGCAGTTAAACAAAATAGGGAGATCCGGGGTGTAAGTTATGGTTCCGTGGACGAATGTTTCGAATAACTGGTTTATAAACGAAACTTGCTGCGTAATTGGATGAGCTTAGCGAGCGTAGCGAGTGAAACGAAGACTTCAATTTCACTGACCCCCCAAAAATTTAGCTCGGGTTTTTTTTTCCTGTCTGTTTGTTCGCTCGTTTCCGGGCAAACCGCTTATGCGCTTTTGATGAAAATTGAAGGGACCTTTTTTTTCTCTGAACTTAGAGGTGTATTTTTTTGGGTACAATCGAAGAAATATTTCTCATGAATATCGTACTTTTACGATTTTTTCGATTTTTAATGCGATATTTTCGTGACGTTTGGTCCAATTCTGACCAAACGGGTAAGGCTACAACGTTCATATTTCACATGGACATTAAGGTCATGGTGATGTAGTACCTTTTGAAAGAAAAAGTTGAAACAGTTAGCCAGAATCCACAGAAATAAAGGTTTTAATATGAGTTTTTTGAGGTTTATAATACCAATTAATTAACAAGCAACAATAGAAACTTGACAACAATCACCTACAATGCATTCAAAAAGCACTTTCAAAGAAAAAGTTTGTCACTTTTACAATATTATTATCAATATGTAATGAGAGTTTGTGTCAGGAATACAAAATATTTCACGAACATAACATCATTTCAAACTTTTACTAGATTAGTTGGATGAGCGAAGCGAATACTTCAATTTCACCGACCCCTCAAAAAATTTAGTTCCAATTTTTTTTTCCTATTTTTGTATTTTTGTCTGTTTGTTTGCTCTCTACCAGGCAAACGGCATATCTGATCTTGATAAAAATTAGAGGTGACCTTCTAAATCTCTTAACTTAGAGCTGTATTGTTTTTGGGTACAATCGAATAAATATTTCTCATGAATATCGTACTTTTACGATTTTTTACGATTTTAAGTGCGATATTTTCGTGACATTTGGGCCGATTTTCACCAAACGGGTGGGGCGAAAACGTTCATATTTTACATGTATATTAAGGTTATAACTATGTATTGCTTTCTGAAAGAAAAAGTTGAAAAAGTTAGCCTGAATCCATAGAATAAAGGTTTTAATATGAGTTTTTTGAGGTTTATAATAACAATTAACAATTAACAATAGAAACTTGACAACAATCACCTACAATGCATTCAAAAAGCACTTGCAAAGGAAAAGTGGTCCTTCGCAAACTTAAAACTTACAAAAAAGCTCATCCATCAACGCGGCGGGACTTAAGCGTTTTCCTAGTATAAGCAAGAATTTTATCTACAAACGTTTACCTTCGTCGCAACTTGTAACATATGGGATTTTATTTTAATCACATTCATATAACGTGTTATGTCTACACTTTCAAATTACAGCTAAACCTCGGACTTAATCATATAATTCAATCCATATTTAATCCTTTACAATAATCACTTAACTTACTTGTTTATAAAAGACACGATCAGTTACGACACATCTTCTAGTCAGTGCCAATTATCACAGCTTATAATTTAAAACATAATTTAATTCAAAATGAATAATTCAATGTGAGTAAGTTTTAATAATGAGTTATTTACCAAATTTACTCAGTATAGCTTCATCCAACTTCAGTTTCATCAGCGTAATGTTTTAAACTTTGAGAGGTTGACTTCCATCAGGCAACTCATTTGGAATAATATAATGATTATTATAATGAAAGGGCTTGGGTTATCTTATATTATTATAAATAATTTAATATTCTCTTACACGAATAGCGCACATTTCATTATTAATGTTGTGTATGCCTAAGTTTTAATTACAGCACAAAGTGACGTCACGAAATGTGGAGCACATTTACCTCATTGTACTCAACATTTATAACTTTATTCCTCCCGGTTGTTATAAATGTTTCCTGGAATCATCCTTTGTGTAACAACATTCACGAAGTTGTTTGAATTAATAATGATGATGTTTTAATAAAACAGGAGATTGTGCAAAAATAAACAGCGGTGGATTAAACATATTGTGATGATATTAATCCTCGACATGACAAGGGCTCCGGGAAATAATATTAGCTACGAGCCAATAGACGTAAAGTACTACACACCCTTGTGCAAACTAATAATTATAATATGTTGTGGTGAAATATAAAGCAGAGTTAGTGATAGAGATACAACCACACGTTTAATAAAAAGCGGAGTCAAAATATGATTAACAATTAGGCAATTGTTAATTTATCTTCTGAGGCTAAAGTGTGTTTACAAATTACTTATATATATATATATATATATATATATATAAGATTTTTAAGCATAAGCCCGCTTTAAGGACATAGTTATTGATTCATAGCAGTTGTCGAAAAAGTTTGCCCCGACTGGGGTTCGAACCCAGAACCTCCGGCTTAACGTGCCATAGCTCTACCAATTGAGCTACCGGGACCACAGAACAAACCTTTACTAAACTGCTATTTGTTGTGATTGTTGACCTCCATGACATAAATCGAACAGAAGACTGCAATGTAGCTGTCAAATCTGAAAGATCACATGGATAAATCCAAACACATCTCATCTCCCATGAGTTGGGTAGTATGAATATAAGATCTTTAAGCATAAGCCCGCTTTAAGGACATAGTTATTGATTCATAGCAGTTGTCGAAAAAGTTTGCCCCGACTGGGGTTCGAACCCAGAACCTCCGGCTTAACGTGCCATAGCTCTACCAATTGAGCTACCGGGACCACAGAACAAACCTTTACTAAACTGCTATTTGTTGTGATTGTTGACCTCCATGACATATCTTCTGTTCGATTTATGTCATGGAGGTCAACAATCACAACAAATAGCAGTTTAGTAAAGGTTTGTTCTGTGGTCCCGGTAGCTCAATTGGTAGAGCTATGGCACGTTAAGCCGGAGGTTCTGGGTTCGAACCCCAGTCGGGGCAAACTTTTTCGACAACTGCTATGAATCAATATATATATACAACGTCGATTGTGTCGGGGACTACAGGGTTGGCTTGGTCGCTTTGATTTACTCTCCCCCACTGAAAATCAGTTATATAACTGAGTGGGTAGACTCTAAATCCAATTTATTTATTTTATTTATTTATCTACAATTATAAATACATTTTGTTTGTGTGTTTTAAATGGTTTGATGTTTAATGAAAGTAATATTACATAAACGTCATGTATGTCTAGAAATAATTGAACAAATTTCAAGTAATGATAATATATTGTTACTCAATAAATGGTTCTTCTAAAACTTACTGTTTGACAATTTTTTACGGTCATGGTGGACCCAATAATTTTTCTGTTAATTTCTAAATTAATAACTCGTTAGCCTGAATAAAATATATTTTTTTAGTTTAGCGGGGAATACCCAATTATGCTGAATTATTATAATAGTTAATTGGTTTCCATTGTTTTGATATTGTTGATTACATTGATTCGTATTTAGACCTCGACGAATATTTTTATACGGACGGTTAAAAACAAAACCAAGAATTTACTCTAAATGGATATTGAAAATGTAAATTCCACATTAAACCATGGTTAGTGCGTTTTAATAACGAACTTGGAATTGAATTGGATAGTGCTTAACGTCTCATATTTATGCAACTTGGCTAATCGAGACGAAGGGAGGGACGTAAGGGAAGAACTTGGAATATTGACTCCATATTACAAAAATAAATAATTGTTTACAAGATATAAGTAAACATTTTCCTCTGACAAAGATGAAACTCTATTTAATATTGACTAGCACGAAACTTTAAAAATATAGTAGGGGGCATACGCCCCCCCCCCTTGATTTTTAAAAAGTTACATTTTATTCAATTATGATTGTAACAATCCTGTAAGGTGATGTCTAATAAACCAAGTAAGTAAATAAATAAATTTGTATTTAGAGTCTACCTATACTCAGTCATATAACTGATTTTCAGTGAGGGACTTTAAACCAAAGTGACCAAACCAACCTTGTAGGCTCTGACGCAATCGACGAGCAAAAAAACATCACCTGCTCTAAAAGTTCCATCAAAAATTAATTTAATGCTATAAGTTGATATACAGAACTAGGGAAACGACAAAGTCGTTGTTAGACGAGTGAGTAAGCCATGTGTTGAGTACCCGGTAACATTACTTTTTTCCCCTACCTTCGGCCTCCTTAGCCTATCATAGGCTAGAGTGGCGCATTATGGCCTTACAGTTGACGCGCCCTTACACCAACTTAACTTTAAAACCCTATTATTTATACGAATATAATTATCAAACTTATCTAAATATGCAAATGTTGCCGGGTACTCAACACATGACTCGCTCACTCGTCTAACAACGACTTTGGCGTTTCCCTAGTCTGTTTGGCCAAGGCGTCCTTGTAGTCGAAATGTGGGAGACGTGGGTTCAATCCCCTTGTCGAAAAAGATTTTGTTATTTCTGGATTGTATTTTAAAAATTATTAAACATGTTTTGAAATGCATAAAACGCAGTGTAGTCCATCATCTGTGACAATACTATGGAAATCATAGCCAGTACGAAATACGTGAAAATATTACAAGGTTTACTCAATCTACGAGCGGAATTTGGGGGTACCTTGACGTTGAACATTCGATAGACCTTGCATGAGCACGGCATTTTACAGCCAGGTAAATAACAAACAAAAAATATTTTTCTCATTGTAGTTAAATAAATTTCTATACATTGGCAGTAGGCCTATATTTTTCAGTTTATTATTTCTTGAAGGTTTAAATCGAAATGGATTGTGCTCATTTTGTTTGCAGTTCTCAGTTACCTGGTCATGGATGTCTGTTTAAAATTTCAGTTCAATCTATTTGGCCGTTCGGCCGTATGGGATCGGACAGACATACAGACAAAGCTCACGGCCAAGGCCCGATCGAGTATAGCGTTAGGAAAGACCACGTTTGCTGCGCTCACTCGTCTAATTTAAGTGGTATTTTTAATAACCATTGTGTCAATCCAATTTCAATTAGTTTAATTTTTTTCTCGTTTGCTATAAAAAAATTGTTTTATTCACATGTTAAGAAGGAATAGTTTTATAATTCATTTACCTTTCTTCTGCCATTTCTTTATAGATTATGCTCCCAAACAACAACAGAATATTTCAAAACGGAATAGTTACAATGAAATATTTCTTATTTAATACATTTATCTACGCAATTAAGATGTCAAATTGTTCTAATTTTTCCTTTTAATCGAAGAGTATACCGCAATAGTAACTTGTACGGTATGTTTGTCTGTTTTATCTCTAACATTATGTGCCATCTCTTCCCCACTGTTTCCTACCTAATGAAGCAACAACCCTTTCCCGTCAAGAAAATCAATCCCCTCCTTTCATTTCCAATTTATTTAACATCATTTTTTGCTCGGATTTTCCCCATCGAGTTTCGATCGTAAGACCCAATGAATCAACTGTGGCTAAAAGATAATGGAGTTAGAGTGTGGCGTTGATGTTCCAGAGGTTAAGCCTTATGGCTGGCTGTCGTCTAGTCGCGTCGACTCAATCCCTGGCTCCCTTATCTCCGGGCTACAACACACCTTGGATGAAGACAACACACCGACTCAACCAGCCAAGCTTAATGATTCGTTGAAGGGTTTGACGACAAACTGGAAACAGTGGTGAGAAAAATCATCGTTAATTTTAACACTTTGTGAAATTCAAGTTTTAAAACGAGACTGATTTAAAAAGGAAAAACCTTAAACATGATTTGACAACTAAAATAAAAGTTAACGCCAATGGGGATGTATTGCGTGTATCCATTATTAATTGGTAAACCATAAACACAAATAAACGTGTGTTTATGTGTTATATCCTATTATCTTAACGAAGATAACATTTGAACTTGAAACATTATTACGAATTCGATTTTTCATTAACTTTTTAAAAATAGTCCCATAATACTAGAAGATTTACCGAAAGTTTTGAATGTATTTGATAATGAATGATATTTTCATGCCTCACTTTAAATATATAGTTCATCACATTTTTTTTAATGTTTCTAAATTAATAACAACAGTAATTCTTTAAAAAAAATGTGCTTCATTACATCGCTTAATAAGTGCAAAGTTTAAGACAACATGGCTCAAACAGTGGCGGATTCAGGGGGGCAATCGCCCCAACCCCCCTTGATTTTTGATTTTTTTTTTTAGAAAGGTACATTTTATTCAATAATGATTGTAACAATCCTGCAAGGTGATGGCTAATCTAATAAAACTTTTTGAAATATACCCTCTCTAAGGCCATTTGAAAACACGTTTTTGTCAAAGATCCCTTAAAATAAATCCCTGCGGGGCTGAAATGGGAGCCTGTACCCTCCAGATCTCCCGGCGTTGCGTTACGCCAACTCAATCGCCCCCCCCCCCCCCCCCGCCCTTACAGAGGTCCTGGATTCTCCCCTGGCCTCAAGACACACAACACGTGTAGATATAAACTTGTATGTCTCTTATACATAACACAACAATCACAACTCATGTGCGCCCAATGTTCAGCATTGCACTAAATCTCTAAAGCCCAGAATTAGACCTAACTTGTACAACTGAACTCTCGAAGTCCACCAGCAGAACTCCCCTCGCCCCCTCGAACCGTTACCCCGGAAACCCTGGACTTCCCTCCCCTCCCCTTCACTCGTCCGTTCCGGTTGTCATCTTCCCGCTCCGAGATCCCCTCTCCGGTTAAGACTCCGCGGTCTTGAGAGACAGACGTCAACAGCCGCGCGCTCCGGAACTTTACTGACGTCTCACGCTGATCTGCGTCAACGAGGGCGAGGCTGGTGCTTAGTGCGTAGAGAGGAACGATTAAAGCCATCATAAGGCGCTTGGTGTAAGTCTTAGGGAAAATTTAAATTTTTATCGTGGGAAACCTGTTATAGGGTGCAATTAGCCCCTCTTCAGGTGAACTAGGTATGTGCGGATAGGAAATTGTGAAGGGATGTCCGAGGGCTGTTTAAGAGGACTCAATCCCTTGCATTCGCCCTTACGACTGAGGAAAACCTCGGAAAAAACCTTCAGTCAGGATTGCCGGTGTCGACGAGATTCGAACCCGGGACCTCCCGATTCAGAGTACAGGGCTTAGCGCTCGAGCCAGCACTGTCGGTAGTCTAAGGGAGTAATTTTCTGTATTGCTAGGTATGCAGTCGTGGTGTAGGAACCGGGGGGGGGGGGCAGGGGGCAATGCCCCCCAAATTTGGCCCGGGGGGGGGGGCAGGGGGGGGCAAAACTAACGTGAGCTAAATATTAATCCCATAATTTCTGTAGTAAATATGCACATACACTTAAACAATTCGACAGTCACTTTGGTAAAACGAATAAGTTTGCCCGTATGCTTCGTCATTCGTCATTACATTAAAAATTAGGTTGAAATTTACTAAAATGGGCCACTTCACGTTCATTTTTTTTAGTTTTTAGATCGCAGATAGTTGCTGTAAAACATCGTTTACAGAGTCCAAATGCAGTTAAAACATGACGAAAAAACTGTAGTATAGTAGCCCCAGACCCCAGCTTCCGCCCACTAAATCTGCTAATGGATTTGCCCCCCCTCCCCCCTACTTTCAATGATACGTTAACAACTCGTCAAAAGTCGTAAGACGTAAGGTGTAAGCTTGTTATAATGAATTGCCCAAATTTCAAATTCCTACGACTACTTCTTAAAACTAGTTCCAAGCGATTGTGGCGTACGTCCAAAGAGTTCGACTCTAAATATTAAAAGAACGCGGATCCCGTGTTCAGCATATGTTTTTGTTTTTTTTTCCTCTACCCTCATCCATCAGAACTTAACGTCTTGAATAGCAAATTTGGAAATAATATAGACGTTATGCAAACTAAATATTAGGGAAATAATTATGAATTAATTATTTTGTTGTCAGATACGTATATTTTTATTGTGCAAAAAAATAAAGCTCTAAGATTGTTTTCCACTTAAACTATAAGACAGAAAAATATAATATGCGTACAAAGATATTATTTCATATTATATTATTAACAACAATGGGTACGGGAGTCTCCAAAATGGGGGCTTATAGTGAAGCTACTATTTCAATAGATTTAGTAGACTCTTGGTGGAGGTGCCGGGTAAAATAAGTTTTATTTTTTTCTAATGGTGGTCTCCCCCCTGACCTAAAGTGCCAAGATAAGCATTATTTTTCGTAATTTTGTAAGGGAATTTTAACATAAATCCACATATTTCAAACTGAAGGTCGTGTTTGGTTTTATCATGAGTCGTGGCACAAACACAGACGGACGGACAGAAAAGTCATGTGATAATGGAGGCTACGCTCTCTTATAATATGAATAGCATCATTAATTTGTTAACTTTTCAGTAGGGCCTAAAGTTTCCTGCGAGAATTCGTCTGAATCATAAGAGATCCGCCTGCATTGTTATGCAGCTGGTGGCTTAAGATATTTCTGCAATTATTTCGTGTTTTACTGTGGATATTGCAGGAAAACCTTTTGTCGTGTGTTTAAGTATTTAATATAGGCCATAATTTAAGTAAAGAAGAAGTAGAAGATGTTAAAAAAAGCTTACATACGTAAAAAATTCATATTTACGTCAAGGGTTCAATATAATTTAAGTAAAGTGTTAATTAAAGCTAACATACATCAAAATATTTTTTCACTTCCATTAGAATTCTTAATACTGCGAACCTAAATCGGTAAATGTTAACACTGTCTGTGAAGATCCTGCAAACATTGTGTGGGTTAGTATTTGTTTGAAGTTTCAATAAATTCAGTCATGCATCCAACATGTCAATGACGGGATTTGTCTAGCTAAATATTTTGCCAGCAAACTATAATTTATATTTTTACACAAATACAATTATTATAGTTTGTCCACGTTTTTCGTTTTTATATGTAATTGTTTGTTGAAAATATTGTATATTGACAGTATGTGTTAATAAATGTCAAACAAGTAGTGAGGCACGTGAAAGATGTGTAGAAGATATTCGCTCCATGATTGTATGGAGACTGTTGATCGCAAGACGCTAATACAGCTCGACCTATATTCCGTGCCGCATCTCCTAAGACGAAGCTAAATCACCTCAACATATTAATATTCAAAATATCACGTTGTTTTACGATCAACTAATCTCACACTAGGAGTGAAATAGATGATAATAATTGAAGCTACGCTCCGCGCTGCTAGGGATTACCCTGCATATATCGTCTACCTGGCTAATCCACGAGTAATTTACGTCAGACATAATATAATACGCTGCGCTGCGAGAAACATTCGTTAATACTTGAAAGTTTTCTCTTCTCGCAACCAGAAGACAATTACTCATGTGATATATTTCTCTTTGACAGGGTACAAGGAAACTTTGATTATATATAACCTATCTTCAGTAAAATAATACAGATTTATGATAATTTTCTTTAGCAAAACAAAGATACCTCTATATAACCCTGTTTATACATTCTTGTTGGAAATGCAAAAAATAAGAATTCAAAACCTAGAAGAGAATATGATATTAACATAATATGCAATGTTTTAAGTTGGTTATATTATTAAATATTGTTATTGTTATTGTGTTATTTCTAGTAAAGTATATTACGCAAAAATGATCATAGATTATTTATTCAGATTACGCAGTCTACGCGATGTGCGTATATTTAATGTGCGTTAGGTGCTGTGTGTGCATGTGTATAACTGTATGTTTGTACACACACATAACAAAAACTTGTAAAAATACGGCCAAACCTTACACACTCAAAAGAAATGAGATTTAAAAAAGGGCCAAGCTCATTCTACCCTTCCACATTTGCGCATTTTTAATTCATAAACGTACAGTGTCCCGTAACAGCATCCTTGAAAAGCTTGGCAAAATAGAATTTGCAATATTAATTTAAACGTAATAGTTCACCCAAGTTCTTTTTTTCTAATTAATTTAAACGTTATATCATGAAAATTCTATTTTGACAATCTTTTCAAGGATGCTGTTACGGGACAATGTACGTTTATGAATTAAGAATACGCAAATGTGGAAGGGTAGATGAGCTTGGCCCTTTTTTAGATCTCATTTATTTTGAGTGTGTAAGGTTTGGCTGTATTTTTACACGTTTTTGTTATGTGTGTGATCTCATTACTTTCTTAAGTTGCATCGCAAAATTATTTGTTAAAACATAATAATTTTATCACAGTTGATTTAATTTCTATGGAATTACAAATAAACAATAAATGGGATGTAAAATATTTAGTGGCCCAAAGATTTGCTTTTTGTAAACAATGTAGTCGATCATTGTCAAGTAACAATAGTTACTTGTTGAATATATTCTTGAATAAGGCTTATATTGAAACCTTTATTTGGAAGCCTTCCAGCAAACTTTTTAACTTTTTCTTTCAAAAGACCCTATTTCAATATTACCTTAAATGTCCATGTAAAATATGAACGTTGTAGCCCCACCCGTTTGGTCAGAATCGCGGGCCGATTGAAACTGACGAATTAGACCGTAGCAGTAGCAGTAGTAGCAGTAGTAGCTAATCCTTAAAGTGATTTTGAGCATGTTTCAAGCCATTTTTTCACCAAGAAGGAATGCTCGTATCCCAACCAAATTTGGCATGTGTTGTCAGGTACCTAAATCCCCTCGATTTTGATAGTTTTTAAGATCACATCACCTTTCATGACGGCTGGGTAACACCTCGAAATCACCCCAACTCTGCTTGCTGTATAAGGTGCCTAAGTGTGTAGCACGCCATGGCTTGGCTGCGGCGCCCTAACGGGCACCTAGATTTGTATTAACTCTCGACCAGAAGTCAATCGAGGGCTAGGTATAGTTGATGCAATAACACCCCTTTGATTTTCTTATGGTGATTATTGAACATGCAGTAATTGTGGTGTTACAATATTCGAATAGGTGATTGCTATTTTTTAATACGAAAAGTTATCAGGTTAATACACCTGTTATCATGAACTCATTTTTTATATCGTTTTAAGAATAATAATGCTCATATGTTACCTATTATCTACAATCACAACTGCTAAGGTTATAATTATTCACGTTACAGAAATACATTCGTTCAATTGAATACATTATTTCCAAAAAAAATTTGAGATCAGCAATTTTAATTAAGGTGCATAGTATGCACATTCGTAAAAAAGAATAATATTTACATGGAATAATTCAAGCCTCACAACAAAGTGAACAGTGAGGCAGCTATCAAGATTAAGATAAAACAACATAATTTGATGATAATTACAATTCTCTTCAGTTTATTAATAATAATTAACTAGAAAACAAGAGATTAATTAAATATGTTTTGTTCCTTTGAGTGACAAACCTACAATTTAACGATTTTGATTCATGTTTGTATAATCACAAAACATCGACCTTTAACTCATTCAGACCACGTGTCCATTATAATGGACATAACAATTTTATTTTTTTTTAATTAGACTTAAAGTTTTTTCAATTTGGCCAACAAAAAATTCAAAAAAATTGGGGGATTTAAATTCACATTTTTTTTACCGCATTGCGATAGGACGAATAGTACCGTTTTTAGAGCAGATTGAAAATTGAAATGTGTTAAAAACGGGCAAAAAAAAGTGTTTTTGTTTTTTTTCCCGGAAATTTAAAATATTATTAGTTTTGCCAGTATTTGAGATACAGAAAATCCAAAATATGCAAAAAATTACAAAAAAAAATCTAGTTTTAGAAATGCACTTAAAATTTACATTTGAACATCAAACGTTGCTTTTATTCGAAATCCAAAATTTCCCATAATTTCTTAATTATTACAATGAAAATATGAAAAAAATACTAAAAATATCAGAAAAAATCACGAAATGTTAATTTTTAGCTTAAAATATCCTAATTTGTGCCAATTTAATTATGGTCTGAATGAGTTAAAATGGTTTGTTTGTTGTCAAATGAGATAAACGGGTTTTTACTTTCAAAGCTTTGCTACACGGGCTGTTATTTTCAATGTTATCGAAAGCACACAAATTAGACAAAACATACAGCAAATATACACACAAAATATAAACTCATCGGCTTTCAACTCCATTGATTAACTTTAATTCAATATCAAATGATGTCTGTGTGTGTTTCTGTGACTATCTCCATTATAATATTATTATCAGGGGACTTGAACACAATCGTATAACACACATCAGGATGCAAGAAGCATAGGATTGTTTCGATTAATATCAACCCGCTTTGATATTGGCTACTCTGCTCAAGAACCTGGTTGCTATGCATAGCATGGGAGCGAGGGACCGCACTTGATTAGCTATCATACAGCGGTGACGTGCTATAGATCTACGTAGCAGAGTTTCATGTAGTCAACACACCAAACACTAATTACAACATTGGTCACAGCTGGTGTTCGGTTTTGTCATTTTAATTAACTGAAGAGTTGGTCGCACCTTTTCATTCCCATTGTTCTGTTCGAATCTGGTTGGGACGTCATATTGAATGCATTGAAAAAGTAATGGTTTATTTCTTTTGTCAACTAATTAAATTTCATTCAAAATGTTGGTACATCGTTAGAGAGACACGGAAATATGAAACAAAGCACAAAGAAAATTACTGACACGATTGAGTAGTCAATAAAATAATAGCTAGGTTTTTATGACAATGAGGGGACATGGGTGTAATTGTGACATCTGGGTGGACATGATTGAAACTTGATGATTAGTTTGGATAAAATATCATCAGAATTATCATACGAAATACAAAATCAAACCTCAAATCTCGTCTCTCAACTTCCTTTTATTTTTTAGGAATGATTAAATCCCCATTTAAATTGTTCATACAATGCATAATATTATTTTGTGATTTTTTTTATCAAGTTCTAGTTTAATGTTAGTATTACTTGAATAGCATAAACAAAATAGAACAACTAAAATATATTTTTGTTTTATTTAAGTAAATTGAATTATATCAAGAGCGAAGTTTATTATCAATTGTTAAAATGTTATTTAGTTTACCTTATAATAATATAAAGAACACAAACAAGAACAAAAATAAACCGTTAAAATGATTTTCATATTTTTGGTGGAGATGCCGGGTCCGTAATAAATTACCATCACTATATTTGAAATTATTATAAATTCGAAATGTACTAGGAATTGTGAATTTTATAATCATTGTTGAAGACGCAGTTTTTCAACAGTTCGAGTCTAATATGACTATTACTCCAGTAACTTATACACAAAAGGAAAAAACTATATTAGTGTTTTCTGTGCCTATTTCCCCAAATTTAAATGCTATACATTTTTTTATCAAAAATTTGCGGAAATTGGCGTTTTGGAAAATTTAAAAAAAGGCTTTAACCTGTTTCGTTTTTTCCCAAACATAATACTAGAGCACTACCAATCTTCCTTTTATATATTCGGATTCATTCATAAAATGCATTAAACCCTTTTATTTGTTATCAATTTGTTGAATATTTAATGCATTGTAATTATACTTTTTAAATATTTATAAAATTAGTTCATTGTGTGTCTGCTTAGTAATTAGATTTATTTAGTTGTCCTCCTTTGTAATCAGTTTTTATACACTGAATAGGATAGAGCTAATAATACTAATAATCTAAAATGGCCCCTTATAACATCGTGTCTTGAAACATTGCACACATCTCAAACACGCAAAATGTGTATTCCAAAATCACACCCATTCTTGGTAATCAGCATATTTTGATTGAACCACTAGCTCAAAAAACAAAACAAAATTTGGAGGAATTACAAAAAAGGTAGAAGAGTAGGCCTACGTCAATAATGGTTAATTTGTTTTGGATCAAAATTCTCCAACGTCACGGGGCATAAAGATCGTCCCCATGTTATTTCTAATGGGACCTTGCTCGAAAAATACCAAGTTTGACAATTTTTTCCGGTCATGATGGACCCAATTATTCTTCTGTTAATTTCTAAATTCATTACTAGTTGGCCTGAATGAAATTTATTTTTTGAGTTTAGTGGGTGAATACTCCTTTAAGTAAATTGAATATAACCTGAACAAAGCTTCTTATCAATTTGAACTTCTCGATTTGGATAGTCGGGAAACACTCCCGTAGGTGGAATTGTTAATATTTAATACAATCCAGAAATTAAAAAATCCATCCCGATCGGGGTTCGAACCCGAGTCTCATCGGGATGGATTTGTTAATTTCTGGATTATATTAAATATTAACAATTTGAACTTGTTACCAAAATGTTTGTCTTATTATACATTGTTGTGTAATATTACTATTTCAAACTTGACTAACTACTTTATTACTGTGTATGCAACAATGTAAATATTGATTTATTTAGTTGTCCCCCTTTGTAAATCAGTTTCTATATCTGAATAGGAAAGACTTTAATTAATAAATAATTAAATAAAGAATTTAAAGTTTTTAGTTTACCTGATTATAATAATAAGTAGAACACAAACTAGAACAAAAAAATGTTTTTCAGAATTTTTGGTGGAGGTGCCGGGTCCGCATTAGCTTAGCTTGAACAATAGTTTCTATTGTATAATTATCTTAAGGTTTAATTATTAAGCGTTTATTATAATATTTCGAAAGCTGTTTCCAAAAACCTCAAATAGACCCAATACCCCCCCCCCCCCCCCACTCGGAGCACAGAATGTGTTTTAGAGATTGTTTTAGTTCAATATTGTGTTCGAACCATCACCGCGATTCTGTTCTCCCGCCAATGAAATATTGCCCTCGATTCAGCCACCAACAGAAGTCACCGCCACCTTATCTTGTATTTATGTCGTTCTGGTCTCGAAGTCTGAGTCATATACAAGGCAGTGACAATTTATTATGTTTCGTTAGCCAGTTTTGGTGGTCATTCATCAGAATTGAAATTGGTATATTCTATCTAGTTTTGTAATTACGTTGGGCACGAGTCTCCTACTCCTGTATCCAAGTTTGTATTAATTTTATCTATGCTCTAAGGTGCATTTTGTAGTAAACACCCTTTTCATTTACTTTTCTATTTTTTTTGCATGCAATTGACCATTTCAAGCAAAACACACACCATTTGATATGTGACATAAAACCCAAAATATTATGCTATATACTTGAGTTGCCTAGATTTAAACCCGGCCAAGTCCGTCAGCGAAAAAGTGAAGATGTTTGCCATACCAGCCTAAATATTAGGACTTGTCCAGTTTTGAACCCAAACGAATAGCAAGGTCACATCTTATACAGTTAAATGGTACTTTTTTTAAAATCTCACATTCATTAATTTCGGCTATCGGAAAAATATTTACATCCAAATGGAAAAAAAAAACCTGATGAAAATGGCAAAATTTTAATGTATTTATGTTGTAGGAATTTATTTATTGGATGAGCATAGCGAGCGAAGCGAAGATTTCATTTCACTACACTGGAGAAAAAAATCCGGAATGTTTTTTTTTCTTTTTTTCCTATTTTTGTCTGTTTGTTAGCACGATTCCGGCTAAACCGATACTCCGATTGCGATGAAATTTTATGGACGCCTTCGAAATCTCTGAACTTAGAACTGCCACGTTTTTGAGCACAATCGGAAAATTATTTCTCATGAAAATCGCAATTTTACGATTTTTTTCGATTTTTTAAATTTCTTCGACATATAACACCTATACAATCCTACATGCTTTGCCGATTGTAATGATTTTTTCACAGAACCTTAATTTTATAAATTTATTTATTCATGTGGAATTTGAGCTTTACCAAAAAAACTTTTTTTTACGAAAATCGCAATTTTACGACTTTTTTTCGATTTTTAAAATTTCTTCGGCTTATAACACCTACATGCTTTATCCGATTGTAATGATTGTTTCACAGAACCTTTAATATTATAAATTAATATATTCGTGTAAAATTTGTGCGCAATCGAATAATTTTTTATGAAAATTTCAATATTACGATTTTTCCTTTTTAAAATTGCAATTAATTTAAAAAAATTAAAATTTAAGTTAATTTTTTTTTTAATTTAATTTAATTTTTAAAAAATCTTCAATTTAATAATAATTTTTTCACAGAACAACAGAAAATCCGCATAGCACATGGCAGCTCAACACACCAATTACGCTCATCCAACAACGCGGCGGGACTTAAGCGTTTTCCTGGTTTATTAATTACGCATTTCATATTCCATTGAGATCTCAATGCTTTTAAGAGGATACGCCCACTCATATACAAAACATTATCTCACATCATGTCTTCCAATGAACATATATTGCAACTGTAATATCTAAGGTTCAATTCATCTTTCAGTTTCGTTCTTTGAAGGAACTCATTAACCACACTCGTGAGATGCTGATATGGGGCATATTATAAACACCAAGCCTACTATACTAGGAAACCACCAAAGTCGTTGTAAGACGAGTGATCGAGCCACGAATCAAGTGCACGGGACCAATTGTATTTGAGTTGATTGAAATACAAAGTTTGAATACTAGGGGTTTGAGTTTATTTGGTTTATGAGGCGCGTCAACCGTAAGGCCATTATGCGGTGTCATTGCCGATGGCGGGATTCTAATCCGGGACCTCCCGAATCAGAGTCTCGCGCGTTATGCTTGAACCACCACCACTGACGCTGCA
The DNA here is from genome assembly GCA_024449915.1 of Sweltsa coloradensis. Lineage (NCBI taxonomy): Eukaryota > Metazoa > Arthropoda > Insecta > Plecoptera > Chloroperlidae > Sweltsa > Sweltsa coloradensis. The sequence continues at coordinate 755,393 of JAMZAV010000225.1, read as the reverse complement.
GCCGGGGTAAGATCCAGTGTACTCCATAAGCCAAGATTCACAACATAAATAACATTTTACCAAGTATGTCTCAACATTTTATGTTGTTTCGTGATATCAAATTTTATTATTGGTGATTCAATAATTTTTATTAATAAAAGATTAACAAGTATTAAACAATAATTCTGGCAAAAAATGTGGGAGATTAACGAGTAAAAGTAGCCTTACTTTTTTGGGAACAAACCACACCTACCATAACATGAAACTTGCTTTATAAGACTATCCGAGTCACCACTTGTTCATTCAGAAATCAACAGGAATCTTCGCCCCTACCATGTGCACCTACCACAAGGATATATCTTCGTATTTTATCTGCAGCTCCGGCATTTGAGTCTTAATATGTGCGACGGCTCCATCTGCACGGGTAAAGAATATTAATAAGCTACTCAGACCAGGCAGATACTTTGGTATGAGCAAAATGATCTCTTCAACGGTCTCCTGTTTAAAACTTGAAAGCTTCAAATGACGAATCTTGGGACATCCTTTAATAATACGTATAACCTTACACGAGGCTATCTTCTCCGACAGGGAATAGTCGCGTCCATCTAGCGCGAATGTCTCCAGGTTCTTGAGGTGATCGCCGATAGCTGCTGCCACACTGTCTGAGAAGTAGCAGTATTTCAGTTCAAGCGCCACAAGGTTCTTCAAGCCCTCAGATGAAAAGAGCTGTATTAGTATCATCTCAGGCAAAAAGCATCTACAGAGCTTCAGATGACGCAGGGTGGGTATCGAGCCGATGGCGAAAATGTTGGCGCTATCATATTTCGTAATACATACGATGCTCAACGTTTCCAGACGGTCAAACTTCTGCAGCGCGGAGAAAGCTTCTGGTGACCCAGCCCAGGCACCATAACCTAGTCTTAACGAGCGCAGGGTTTTACAGAACCGGTTGCACAAAGCTGGGGTATTGTCGTTCTTTAGGGTCTCGTTATTGTTATATATCGTTAGATCTTCGAGTTCTAGGTTACTTTTAGCAAGGTGCACCAAAAACTCCGAACAGAACGTTCCATTGTCGGTAGCATGCAGAGTTTTTAGGTGAGGCAGTTGAATGCAAATGTTATTGTAAAACTCCTTGCCACGTACGACATATTCGCGAAGTATCAATGTTTCGAGCTCTGTACAGTTTTGTAATATTTTCATCATTACCTCTGAGAAGATTACGACACGATTACCTCTTTTCTCCAAGACTAAAGCACGAATCTTTTGGTTGTGTTCGGAAACTACTTCTAAGATTGTCTCCACGACATTCCATTTGACCAGTGTGAGTGACTTGAGAAATGGCGCTACCTTGAGTATCTTAACGACAGTCTGCTCGCTTAGCTCGCCTTGTCTGAACTTGAGCTCTCTGTAGAGTAACGGTCTTCACATAGATCCTCCCATTGCGTACATACTCGTGATACTGTCTCGCATAGATAGGCAGGACTGAGGAAGGAAAACACGTGTAGGAGAACCTCTCGAGGGAGGCTTTCAATGTTGGTAACTGAGCTCATCTTCTTAAAGACAATGAGATTCGAATATGCAACTTATAAATTTAAAAGCACGTCAGATGTTTAAAGTCATAACGGACACCTTTACACAATAATTTCTAGCAACTTACTGCCCTTTTGGTGAAATCGACACAAAACCTATTTTGACAAACAGACTTTGCAGCAAAAATGCAGCAATGGGCATGTCAATAATAACAAAAACCTGTTCTCAATGTTGTGGTTGATGTCAAAGAACTCACTACAAACAAATTAAAGTAATACAACTCCAAAGTCGTTGATAGAAGAGCGATTATGCCAAACGTTATTTTTTAAATATGCAATTAGCTTGGCGAAATAAATTTGCATGAACTTTGCTCCCTGCTTTAGGTAGGCCTACTTCCGTACCAGTCCTCGTATCCATCCATATTCCTCCATATCTCAAAATTCACACAATAAATACAAATGATGTCTCTTTATTTTCTGTATAGTTTCCCTTTTCTAACTAGATCCAGCATGGATCTTTCCTCCCTAGCTATGTGGCGCATTATGGCCTTACAGTTGACGTTCCCTTACACCCACTAAACTCAAAACTCTATCGTTTAACCGTAAATAATATCAATCAACTTAAATGCAAATGTTTCCGGGTAACACATGACTCGCTCACTCGTCTAACAACGACTTTTTCGTTTTCCTAGTCTATAGTCGGCTAAGGCGCCTTTGAACCTGGAGTAAGGAAGATCCGGATTCAAACAACGGTCGAGATAGATTTTTTAATTTCTGGATTGTATTAAAAAAAATATAGAATTTTTTTTGAAATGCATAAAAACAATACCATGAAAAACATAGGCAGAACAAAATACGTGCAAATTTTGCAAGGTTTACTTTATCTCCGAGTGGGATGTTGGGGAACCAATTGAATGTACGAGATTCGGTACACCTTGGTCACTGCAGTGCATTCACTGCTTGTCAAAACATGATTTTGCAAGAACGAAACCATTGGCAAATAAATGCCACACATTTTCAAACTTTTTTTAATTTATTATTAAATTGTTGATTTAAATCGAAACGGATTTCGCTGGATATGTAAACAGTTCTCAGTAAACTGGTACCAGATGCAAACTTAAAATTTTAGCGCAATGGTTTCAGTGATTCGGGTGATTTTCAGCGTACACAGTGAGTCGGTCACTCACTTACTCACAACTCACTCACTGATACACTCACCCGATTTTGTACCGTTTGAGATGAATTGTAAGACTCAGTCGCCGCCCTCCCCCGTCTCATTACTAACCTCTGCTGTACACAGTTGTGGGGTTAGACGAGTGAGAGACCCATTGTGTTGAGTACCCGGTAACATTCCCTTTCCTCCCCCTACATAAGGTTGGATCCAGCAAGGGTCTTTCTTCCCTAGCCTAGAGTGGCGCATTATGGCCACATAGTTGACGCGCTTTTATACCATCTTAACACAAACCTCTATCATTTATGCCTACCTATCAATCGACATGACTCGCTCACTGGTATAACAACGACTTGGGCGTTTTCCTAGTCTACTTGGCTAAGGCGCCTTTATACCCGGAATGTTGCATACCCGGGTTCAAACAACGGTCGTGATAGATTTTTTATTTCTGGATTGAATAAAAAAAATAACTTGTTTTGAAATGCATATACAGTGAGATGGAAAACAGTACGAAATACTTGTAAAGATTACAAAGATTGCTCTATCTCCCAGCGGAATGTTGGGGAACCTTGAGCGAGTAAGATTCGATACACCTTGGTCACTGCATGCACTCACCGCCTGACAAACATGATTCGATAACAATTATTTATTCAATAACAAAACAACTGTCGTTAATTTTAATAAATGTTTATTGGACATAACACTGCCCTTTATCAATATTTTTTAAATAATTAGTGATTTTCGATTTTTATTCAAGTTTTTTTTCAAACTGAAGGTTGACAAAAGAAAAATTAACAACAATCCATAAAAACAAAATGACCATGAAACATCTCTGTCAACACAATTGATGAAAATAAAATAAAAACATGACAAAAATTAAATATTCATTGCACTAGATTACAAAAATTGGTGAAGATGAGTTAATAAACCAATTTTTGTGATCTAGTGCAATGTATATTTTATTTTTGTCATGTTTTTATTTTATTTTCATCAATTGTGTTTGCAGATATGTTTCATAGTCATTTTGTTTATATGGATTGTTGTTAATTTTTCTTTTGTCAACCTTAAGTTTGAAAGAAGATTTTTGAATAAAAATTCGAAATATCACTAATAATTTAATAAATATTGATAAATAACAGTGTTATGTCCAATAAACACTTATTAAAATAATCAATACCTGTTCTACTAGTCCCTTGTATCTCGTTGTCTTTAAATTAAATCCTTGACATTTCAGCCTTGTTTCCAATTTATTATTTCTTGTTGGTTTAAACCGCTATGTGTTGCTGATTTTGTTAACAGTTCTCAGTATCCTTGTACACACACACATACGCACACAGAAAGAAAGAATAATTGCCTAAAAAATAAAAATAAAATAAATTGTAAGATTCAGTCGCTGCGCTCCCGCGTCTAATAAGTGAGCTGTGTCACGAGTTATGTGGAATCAATTTCTAGCGGTTACTGTAAAAACTATGAGCATACCTGATGCATTTTTTTTCTTTTTTTTGATACTTTGTCTTTTTGTCCTGGGGTGAAAATAAACTTTAATGTTTATATTCTGTAAAATAACTAAAATATTTTATCAACTAGCTATGCATGAACTAGTTTTGAGTTCTATAAAATAAATGTATTGTAAAAATGTGCCCTCCACAAATACGATTACATAAGCCCTTGTCTATGTTTCCCTCTAAACTAATGCTTACTAAATATTGCGTTTGTTTTGTGACTATAAGCACCATTTAAATTGAATTGTGGTTTATGATTGTATTTTGGTAAAGCGCATTTTCTACCATAAATCACACTTAGCTAAAAGCCCAATGTATATTGACTCATTTGTGAATTGATCTGGCTGAAAGCAAATCAGTAGTGCATCATGATGATTCGGTTAAAATGCAGTTACACTATACTGCCACGCATAGTAAATATTGCATAATAAGTGAACTGGACGAAAAAATTTAGACTATAACTACAAGAGCAACTGTTAATTACAACGTAAAAGTTTATGTGGTTGCAATTAACAACTATTATTGAAATATAACAGTTCATACAAATTCTATTTTGTCTCGCTTTTCAAGGATGTAGTTACGGTAGTGTACGTTTATGGAAATGATAATGCGCAAATGTAGAAGGGTAAATGAGCTTGCCCCTTATTTTATATCTCATTACTTTTGAGTGTGTAAAGTTTGGCTTTATTTTTACAAGTTTTTTGTATGCGTGGGCTATAGCTTACTTTTATTTAGTAGTCATGAAGGGAATCAGTCATAACTTGCAGACAAGCCCTCTTTAATTCTCTTTAATACAATTTCAAGTTTACTGTGTTTACCTTTTGTTAAAATAAATCATGTTAACTATAATAATAGCTGTATATTTAAATATATTTATTATATATACTCAATGTCCATTATAATAAACTATAAACTATTTTGTTGGTATCGTTATAAGAGATATACATAGATACTGAACACCTATTAAAGGTGGTAGGAGATAATATACATGTTAACCTTAGGGCTCTGGCTCCGTTGTAAATAAAGAAGATTAAAACATTACATTTAGAGAAGCCGAGGAGTAGTTTTGATTCTTCGTGTGGCGGGTGTTGAAATGTGGGTGGGACACAGCTGAACTCGGTAGTTGGTTTGTTAATCAATCATTCATTGTCGTGTATACGTGACCACTTCGCTCATGAACACAGGCGACCACCGACCGTTGAATGTACTACCAGACCATGTGCGGTCTACCCCTGCACAACACACATGCAATAGCACACGTGTTTAAACCGTGTCGGAGGATAGTTGGGACCAGAGAGTTTAGCGATCGTTTATTTATTTATTTAATTTACATCCCTTGGAAAAATACATGGAATTTATTTATTTAATTTACATCCAGAGGACAAATACATGGAACACATTATAGGAACTAATCTACAAAAAAACAAATTCACCCGTGATAATACGAACTATCAAAATATATATTTCAATAGAAATCCATACAATATTTTAAACTTGTGTTACGTCATTTAAGTGGAGTGGTTAAGGAATTCAAAGGATTTCTCCAGCAAGTATTTTTTGAGGTCGAACTCTTATTTGGAATTTTATATTTCTTGGTTAAAATTATTTTAGGGAATAACGCATGTATAGCCCTACTGTACTTACACTGTACAGTGAACTTATAATGTACGTTGTGCAATTACTGCTATTGAAGTACCAAAACTATTGTGAAGCCAACAAAAACAAAATATAACGATCATTAATACGGTTAAAATGAATGAAATGTACAATAGAAATGTTTATTTATAGGGCTTTCTGTCGCGGAGGTGTTCATGATAATCTCTGTCGACGTTTCAAAGAACATGTTGTCTCATTCATCTGCACTTGAAATATGATATGAAATTGATGATTTGACACTTGTTTCTTGTTCTTGTTTTCTCTTTTGTTTCTTTTAAATAATGTTTAACTGAATGTTCTAAATAAGTATGTTCAAATAATTGCCATGAACGAGTCACGACACACCTAAAAGTTTTATAATGGAAATGTTATCATACATAGAAATGAAATCTTATAGTTTTAGCTTAACCTATAAAGCCTAATGTTGTCTCTTGTATTATTGAATAACCTACGATAAATATATTTTCTCGACGTAGTCTTAACTGCGGATAAGATTTTGTACCATGTACCATGTATCAAGTACAATCAATGAATTGACGATAACGAATAAATAAATTCGTCTATAAAGTTAAAACCACTTCATTACTTGAAGCAAGATCAACAAGGACCTTGGTAAATAATCTAGTCAGATATTTTTGTAACTTTAATACCCAATTAGAGAGAAATGAAAGGGTGCGTTATAGTAAACTATTAAACTTTGTACACCAACTAAACTAATTTTGAAACCGTTACTTTGTGTGTTGGTGTAATCTACATTTTCAAAGAAATATTATAAACTATTTACTGGCATCGTTTACGAGTTGTTATTAGATTTATCCTTACCTCCCCTCACCACCCCCCCACTCTCCCACTTAGCTCGACCCACCCCTCCACCGCCGCTGCCACCAACCCTATTGCTTAAATATGAGCCGTTCAGCGTCGTACCATAAGTCCATAGTTATTCTAGAATCTAGAGGATTTGGGTAGAGTCGTTTAACTACATTTATTACAACGTTAAAACAATTCGTTTTTATTCACACTATTGTAAATTTTAATTAATACATTTTACATTTTGAATGCAGCCGAGGATAAGTTATTTATTTTAACATTGGGTTTCAAAATATTTGTTATGTTTAAAAAATTACCCTTGAATGTTTTGGTTGTGGGAGACTAAGGTTATTTAATGGAATATTTTGATTTGTGATTCAACTTTTTTCTTCTTCAAATATTTGGAGAGTCACGCATATTATCTCATAATCTATTTTCGCCAAGCAGATAGCACAAACAAGGTGAATTATGCCGGTGCGTACCTTGGATTTATGGGGATGTAATTGTTCCGGTGAACGTGTCTGATATTTATCGCCTACATGGCCCACCACAATTAACAGGAGCAACTGGCACAAGTCCACGAGGTAAGATGAGAGAAGCTGGTACTGTTTTCTCGCACACAAGGAGGTTTCTAGAGGTATAGCCTCACTTAGTAGGGAAGGAACTTACTGGTGCTAGATGATATGCATCCTTTCATAGCATAGTCTTGTTATTGCTAAATTTATGTTCAACTTTTTTTTCTTCCCACTTATACATTTTTGACCTCCTCTCATCCCCCAAACCATTGGATTTAAGACCATTTTGTAAGCTTTTTTGACATGGTCTCAATTAGACTGTGATAGCGAATTGTTTCCTGAAAAAGAAGCGAATGGGTAACTTGGTGATGTAGTTTTTGTAGTAGATTCTTGATCAGATATAAATTATTGGTTTCTGTATTTTGATGATGATGGTTTTATTGCTAAAATCGCATATTCATTCACTAAGGCTATTCGAGACTATTAGTGGTGATATATGAGGATGAAGGATGATTACGAAAAAACATGCCTTATGCGGGATTCGAACCCACGTCCTTGTAGAGCCATACGCTTCGGACCATGCGCCCTAATCGTATGTGCCACCACGGACGGCTTCTATATTTTCAAGTTTTTTAATATTACATCAATGACTACCTCCCCGACGGCGACGACAATGACAACACCATTGATATTAAACCCCTATAGTAGGCTAGATTAGCAGTCTCCTATACCTCCGCACAGGCGCGAGCGTAACAAATTGAAGACTCAACCGGCCCATTTCAAGATGGCGATTTGGTGTTTTAATTTATGCTTTTTTAATGCAATAAAGTATTTTACTGGATTGTTTGATATGGTTTTTTTTGCTTGTGCAGCATGGTATTAAACAAAAGAAACAATACGAAGTGATTGCATAAGGGAATTTAGTAATCATTTGGTGTTAAAGGCTAGTATGCTTACCTGTCAACCTGGCGGCAATCTTGAGAACTATTTGGCCACAAATCGTCTCCCATTTGATTAACATGTAAACTGTCATTTTAAAGATGGCTTCTAATTGTACCGGAAGTGGACCACCGACTGCTGGTCTAGCCAATTATATAGGATGTCTATGGACAACACGGACGGACGATGACACAGACGACCACTACATGGGGGAACCTCTGCCCTCCCCATACGTTTGTGGCTGGTTCTGACCAGCACAGGCCTGTCCACCCCGCGTCCCCCCGCACGTTCCTCCCCTTGGAAAGAAGAATATGATAAACAGATATCTTGGAGGCGCGAATAATCTTTGCTGAGCGCCCTAAAACTAATACTAATACTAAAAAAAAAACTAAGTGTTGTTCCATTATTATGTTTATGCAGTATATATGTCTGGTTATCATATTATGCCGTGTGGCTCGTTGGCCTTGTGTGTGGCTCGTTGGCCTTGTGGTTAGCGTATCTGCTTCCAATGCAGAAGGTCCAGGGTTCGATTCCCGCTAAAGTCAGAAGTTTTTTAACGTCTGATTTGGACTTCAGTCCATCAGTTCTTGTCTTAGGAGTTTGTAAACGGTGACTTTGGAGCCGTCCTAGCAACGAAGCACATAATAAATTTCAGAGTTGTTCTGAATCGGCCTTGTTGATTCTGGCGTTGATTCGCGGGTGTTCGCACTGTCCATACCACTGATTGCTATATTTCCTATTAAAAATATCGATCTTTGGTTGGTTATCGCTCACTCGTCGATTGCGTCGGGGCCTGCAGGGTTGGCTTGGTCGCTTTGATTTAAAGTCCCCCACTGAAAATCAGTTCTATAACTGAGTGGGTAGACTCTTAATAAAATTTATTATTTATTATTTATTATTTATACGTCAGAAAAAGGACGGAGGATGAGAATTTACAAGTTGAAAAAATTGATGCTGCCACCATTCGTTTGTATTCCTTTTGTTTGGTTAATACTCGTAGCTTTCCTTCACAGTAACTATTGTTCTACTCAAACCTGTTCTTATCAGCTAGACGAACCCCCACCCCCTCCTTCTTCCCTCTGATGTACTTTGCCTGTTGCCACTTTGTCAGCAAAGTTGTCGGTCAGTCTCCTCAGTAGCAATAACCTCGCGCAGTGCGAAGTGCAGTGTCGTGCAATGAAGTGTAGAGTTGCTTTTATAACGCGGAGTTGTTATTGTTTACATAATATTCGAGTTCTGGAATTAAGGCTAGTTCCCTATTTTGTCCAGCACAAGGTGCTTATCCACAACCTCACCCCTTGAAGTGCGGAGATCGTATAGTGCCCCTATTGCCCATGGGTAACGTTTTGTTATATAAAACTAGGCCGCTTTGCGAACGCTTTTTTTAGTCACGTTGATGGATGAGCTTTTTTAAAGTTTCTAGTTTGCGTGGAATCTCTTTACTTTTGCAAGTACTTTTTGAACGTATTGTAGGTGATTGTTGTCAAGTTTCTCTTGTAACTTGTAAATTGTTATTATATACTTAAAAAAACTCATATAAAAACCTTTATTCTATGGATTCTGGCTAAATTTTTCACCTTTTTCTTTCAAAAGGCAATACATCACTATTACCCTAATATACATGTGAAATATGAACGTTGTAGCCCCACCCGTTTGTTTAGAATCGGCCAAATTATCACGAAAATATCGCATTAAAAATCGAAAAAATCTAAAAGTACGATGTTCATCAGAAATATTTATTCGATTGTACCCAAAAACGAGGCAGGTCTAAGTTCAGAGATTTCGAAGGTCCCCTCCAATATTCATTAAGATGGCATACGCCGTTTTCCCGGTAGAGAGGGAACAAACAGACTGAAAAAAGAGAAAAAAACACCTGAGCTATTCTTTGGGGGATCAGTGAAATTGAAGTCTTCGCTTCGCTCATCCAATAAATCTAAAAAACATTATTTGTGGATATATTTTATATGTACCCCTGAACATTGCGTAGGTTGTTTTAAAATCCGACTCGCAAAACAATTGTTGGAGGTTTGCTATATGCAAATTAAAAGTTTATTATTCGAGAACACAGGTTTTAAAACCGTGAACAATGAGGCTGTACGCGCCAGCCTAGCCCACACTCTGCGTTCTGGTCCAAGTTCCTTCAATATGTTGTGCATTAATTTGTTTGTTATAAGGGAAAAAAGTATGAAAATATACGAAATTTCTCGCTGGTTAAGTGAACTAAAATAATGTTGTTCATATCGCAAACATAAATAAAAAAATAAATAAATAAAAAATAACGTTGTTGTCCGCGGTGACACATGCGATTAGTACACAAGTCCGAACGAGGACGTGGGTTCGAATCCCGCATAAAGCAATGGGTTTTTAGTAATCGTTCTTCACCCTCATATATCTCCACTCATCGTCTCAAATAGCCTTAGTACATTCATAGAGACGATAAGCAACTAAAAATCATGACGTGTGGTGTTTGATAAATAAGAATCTAGATAACTTCTGGATGATTCTTGGGCTGTTGCGTCGTAATGATGATGAGGCACTGCTCGACGTTTCTCCACCCATGTTGGTGGCTTCTTCAAGACTGTGAGTTTATACATTTAATTTAGTTTTTAGAAATAAATAAGTTAACATTAGTTAACTTAACCTTTTATTATTAATACAAACGAACAATTTGTCAAATGCAATAAAATCTCCACAAACTATATAAGCCTACCGTAATGCATACTGTACGATATTTTGGAAGTGGTGGAACAATATTTGAGGGAATTAACATAAAACATGTTTTTAAAACCACTTTTATTTTTACAATTTCATCATACGGTTTAATTAGTATATACATTTACACTGAAGAAAGAAATACTATTTATATAACACATTGAAACCTATAATATAATATATTTTATACATACAGTTAACAACCAGCGTTAAGCAAAATATGGATTTAAACTCTGTTTACACATCACTTTCCTTTCAGGAAAAAATATACCTGATTCCCTCGAAAATCTTCAACATAAATTAACCACATTCTTATATTACGTAATATAATCTTTGAATATATAAAGAAAATCTATGTGTTATGCATAGGACAAGATAATACATAACTTGTGAATAAAAAAATTAGATATTGACAGGCAATTTTATAATGCAAGTATCTAAAGTGTTAAAAGTTTAAAAAAATAAAAACAAAAAGTTAAATAACAGTCACATATAAATAGTTATTCGGTAAAAACCTCACAGAAACGATTTAAAATTAATTATGGTTAATTCAAATTGAATTATTTAAACCAATAAGGACATCACATTAGGCCCTAATCATTTTAAAATCTTAACTCTTTCAAGCTGGTTTTAGCACGTTGCACCTGCATCTAGGCTGTTCTCATCACCCCCCCCCCCCCCCATCCTAGTCATCACCTAAGATAGAACACAATGCGGGCAATTCTCCACCAAATATCTTAATCTGAGACTGATATTTCTAAACATTTCAACCGTTCTCTCAAATTTGGACAAAGATTTCCTTTCGGCACCTGGTCAACATTGAAACACTGCAAATTGTGATTCACCACTCACCACACAGTCATATTATAAATTTGTTACAAATATTATATTAAACGAAAATATTTCAAAACAATTTACAATAGCAAATGGTTCATTAAATATAGTTTTTCATTCATTCACCAAAATAACGCATACAATAATTGTTAGTATTTCCTATACAAACTTTAACATTATTATACATTAATAAAGAAACATACATAAAATACCAAATAATTTACAACAATATCCGTTCATACACTTCGTTCTTGCAAAATGTCATGGACAGTTTTTGTCTTATAATAAATTCATTTGCTCATTCACACGGATCCAAATTCTCCATATTATATTGATATTTATGTACAAATAAAAATATATCAGTGATCCCATTCGGGTGTCATAGTATGCATGTTAAATAAGGGTGGCATATTTGCATGGGCACGTTTGCTCTAAAATTAGTTTATTTCTTAATTTAATATATTTATTTCATAAATTAAAAGAAGCTATTCACGTAAAAAATAACGCTACAGTGGACAGGAAACTTTAATTATAACAATGGACAAATTTGTCATTTAAACACAAAATGTTTAGTTTTGTTTCGATGGCTAGAATCTGGTTATTGCAAAATGTGGTGCCAAATCATTATTTTAAATGGCGTGAAGATTGCGTTATCAAGAACATTGTTGTGGCTCCAATTTGTATTTTTGAATAAAATAATTTGCAAATTAATCTTGTGCACTTGAGCTGCTTCATATTTAACACTTAGTCTCCGGGCGCAATTCATGTAAGTTTTGTCTGCCCCCCCCCCCCCCTACTCCTTACAAATGTTGTGCATTTGCTCTAACTTTCATTTCAGCCACCTCACTACTCGCGTTTCATTCACTTGCGAATCAAGTTCTATGTGTATTTTCCCGACTAGCCAAACCCTCATGAATGTTAGAGGAAATACTACTACTTCAAAAGTAGAGTTGCTGCACACAGGATAAGAGTAGTAAATAGTAGATCAAGTGCAGTTCACCCCTCATTTCTGTATTATATTAACACATTCCGAATATTGCATTCATGAGCTAACAGTTCTTTGACTCATTGCATCGCGATGTAGTTTTCAATTTGGTCACACTTACTTAACCAGGTGAAACTTCTTTTTCATCCAAGAATACCACATTTATGTATATTCTTAAAAAGCACCCTTTTAAATTCAGAAATCAAAAAAGCGTTTGATCAAAGCTCTTGACAAGAAATGAGAAAATGTCTTCATTGAAAAGTGAAACATTATTATTTTCATAAACACATAGTTGCTTCCTTCAACAAATTCAACATTAATATTACATTTATACATTGTTAGTTTTAGTTTACTCTAGTGCAATATGTTAGTTAATTTGTAAAAACTTTTACTTTACAGTGTATCTTTGGCAACCGTATAAATTAGTGTTTACCCTGTTTCCTTTCGTAGTTTTATTCACTAGAGCAATACAAATTTACTAATACTATATTTTTGGTAAAAAATACTCACTTTACGTTGGTAACATTTTTCGCTTCCCCTTGTTTAAATTACTAACACAATGATTTTGAAAGTCATTTCACTATTTGGTAGGCATTATAATGTTTATTTAGATGTATTTTTGATCAACAATGTACACCTGATCACAAGACAAAACAATAATAATTTATAATTTAAACAACATTTATTCGCAGACATTTAAAATTTGAACGTTGACATATTTGTTTTATAAACAAGTTCTGTTTGAGTTTAAGTTTTTACATTCCAACTTATAAATCACATAATGAACTGTTATATATTTGACACTTCACTAGCGAAAAAAACATGACAATTTGAATTATTAAGATGGAGGTTATGTTTACTTTAAAAGCCCAACTGGCCAACAATATAACAATTAATAAATTTCAAGTTTTTAATTTTGTCGTTCGGACTTGAAAACCAAGCAACAAGATATTCCCTCATTTAGTTATACTGTCAATTGATAAAACATATTTTACCTGATCACTGAACGAATCAATATATGTTCAGCTCACAACTTTACATTTTCAGTCATAAATAACACACATGTCCACAACTCGATACAACTAAACCAACAACGTCAGTAATTAATGTGAAGTAACATGATAACGGTTACATGTTGATAAACATGTTTTAATGTAAATTTCATCGAAACAGGACGAATAGTATTTGGCATCACGTCATTTTTTGACAGGTTAAAAGGAAAACACGATCACAATCAACTACAATTTCGTGAGTTTAGTACAATATTGCGTTGGAACAAATAGCTAAATGACTTTCAGTACGTTTAATTAAAGCTAAACCAGAGATGTGAAGCGGTCAGGAGCAAAGCTAATAGCTAATAGCTGCTTCAGTGACCGAGACACACCTGTCTTCAATGTTGAGGCGGCGAGCTGTGGACTCAGACTGATCACATTCAGCCTGGGGGGATTCTGAAATTAAATCAAACAAAACAAATGAAAAAAAATAATGAAGATTTAAAAAAATATTGGAATGGGGAAATGGAAATTCATTGAGAATATACGATGTTTAGAGTTACGTGTACATAGTATTTTTAAGTATCATTTTATAGCGTTTTGTACCATCTATTTTTTGGCTACCTTCAAAAACTTGTGTATGAAACTTTTCATGTTATTATTTTGAAATCATGTCATCAAGGTGGAATTTATATCAACTGAATAAAAATGTGTATAAACTGGATATTATACTATGGGAAATAAAATAATATAGGACTGAAAAAAAATTAGTTTTAAGTGAAAAAAATCGCTTTGTATAGCATCTATTCACAAACGCTGTTTTTACGCCCCATTAACGATGTACAATAATTACTATGCACGTGATAATAGTGATTTTATTCAGATGAACATTTTATGTTAAAAACATTTCTATCTCTTCATGAACAATTGAATTGGAAAACGTAAATGCAATGAGAAATATTCATTGGCAAATTCTAAGATATTAATTACGTATGTGATAATGGTTTTATTCAAACCTACATTTTAATTTCTTGATTTGTTAAGTCGGGAAACACTCCCGTAGGTGTAATTGTTATTATTTACTACCATTCAGAGATAAAAAAAAAAAAAAAATTAATGTTAAATACATGATAATCTCTCCTCATGAACAACCAAAATATTTGTGTGAACGACTTATATGAAAAATGAAAAAATTATGAATATAATTAGTATTTAAAAAGAAGTGCCAAGGAATTATAATTAATTATTGGGAAAAATCCCTAATTATCTTTATAATTTTGGCCGGGTTGCAGGTACATAGTCAAAACCAAGGGACGTGAGTTCGAATCCCACAAATTTGCTTCATTATTTATTTTCTTTTAAAAAACTACTACACTCATGAATGCTTCTTTTAAAATATAACATAAACTTAGGACCGATTATGTGACTTGAGTAGGCCTTTATTTTAATATTTATTTGAGCTTACCAGTACCTCGCCGAGCCAGATAACAAAGTGGCGACTGATATCAACGTCCACCATAGTGTAGTAGATAAGCGCGAACTGCTGTCTGCAAGCACAAGATGTTAAAACATAGTAAGTAAATGATAGCTTGGCATAAAGTAGTAATCTATCCCTTTATTTGTGGACGGTGGAAGAACACGACGGTTTTACTGGTGTGAACTTCTTCAGGTGACAATACTAGATAAACCCTTTCGTTAACACTGTGGTCATGGTAACAGAAAGTTCTACATTTTTATGCGGGTAATTTTTTTATTTTTCAGTTTGACCCCGAGCTAAAACAAAAGCTTGGTCAATAAAAATAAATAAATGTTTAAAGGGGTATTTAACCGCTAAACTCAAAAAATATATTTCATTCAGGCTAACTAGTAATGAATTTAGCAATTAACAGAAAAATTATTGGGGCCACCATGACCTCCCAAAAAATTGTCAAACATGACATTTTTTGAGCTAGGTCCCATCGGCAAAAATCTCCCATAAGAAATAACATGGGGACGATCTTTATGCCCCGTGACCTTGGAGGATTTTGATCCAAAAAAATATTGGCCATTATTGACGTACTCGACAGCCTTTTCTGTAAATTCTCTATATTTTGTTTTGTAATTTGGGCAAGTTGTTCGGTCAAAATATGCTGATTACCAAGATGGGGTGTGATTTTGGAATGCATATTTTTGCGTGTTTGAGGGTATATTTGGACACAGTTTCAAGACACGATGTTATAAAGGGGCATTTTAGATTGGTACTATGCTCTAGTATCTATGTGGACCAAAAAAGAAGCAGGTTAAAGCCGATTTAGGAAATTTTCCAAAACACCAATTTTCGCCAATTTCTGGATCAAAAAAATTAAAAATTCGTGTTAAATCACAGTTACAAGATATTATTTTTTAAACGGTCATTTAAGTGTAGTATTGTGCTATAGATCACGTGGAAAAAAATAATTTTTGGGGTTTTTAGCCCCTTTAACCAATTCAATGAGACAAATAGTGCCTTTTTAGAGAAGATTGAAAATTCACATCTGCTAAAAAAGGCTAAAAACGGGAAACGAATTTGATTGGTCGCGGAAAAATAATGACATTTCCAGGAGAGCTACTGCTGTTATTTGAGAAACACGAAATCTAAAACATGTTAACAATTCAGAAAAAAATCTTGTTTTAGGAATGCACTTCAAATTTAAATTTAGACAAAAACTAAGTTTTTATTCAAAATCCAAAATTTCTCAAAATAGCTTTAAAATTATGGTAATTTTTTAAATAGCAAAATTCTTAGAAAAAATACGAATTTTAATTGGAACCCATTTTTTTGACGACATTAAAATAAACCATTATGCTCATCCTTTAACGCGGCCATAAATTGTGTTCGTATATCTAGTTTTAATATTTTTAACTTGAGCATCAACGGCAGAATTTGTAGTACGTATCATCTACATCATCTATTCTCTCGATTTGCATTTCGTCTGCTTTGCCTTTAAAAGGACGAAATTCAATAGGAAACTTTGGCGGAAGGCGTTTGACTAAAAACTTTTGTTTAAAATGCAATTTTTGACTTTTAATTGTGTTTACTTCTTCTCCGAAGTGTTTCGAGTTTAGAACAAATAAGAGGGGGTGGTAAAAGGGGGCGATGCCGTCAGAATAACGTTTTAAAACAGTTGTTTAAATTCTCGACTTTCAATTGTACTAAAACAATCAACACAGTTCTGTGCCAATGAATTCGTTCTGAGCCAAAGGACGCATTAACAAACGATGGGAAATTTTTTTTTTAAGGTTAAATTGTCTTTCTGTCCGATTTTTGGTAAAGTTTTAAAAATGTATACTAAGATGATTTTTTGTAAGCCAACAATATAGTTCTGAATGTATATCTTTTATCTATTTTTCATCTTTTATCGATGTGCGTTGTTCACACTGCCGAATTTCTACAGACGAAAAACTTAACAAGTCAACTTTGGCTTAATTGACAGAGAAAATTTGCAAAATATACTTTTTGAGTGAGAAAATGGGTTAAGGAATCGACAAATTCTGTATTTTTGACGAAATTAATAACGATCTCCTCCCCCCAGAAATTCAACGTCCTATGTTTTTACTTTTTAAACTGTGGTCACCCTGGTTTGCGTAGCCCGACCATGACGACCTCTGGTGAAACCTGTGACGTCATCAGGATTTCTCAGAGACGATTTGTGAAAGTGTCCGACCTAAACCAGCTTTATAATCAATGCCTAGACTGACACCTCCCTTATCTTGGCCTGGCTCAGCCTGGAGGGTTTCTGTCTTCAGGTGACCTCCGACCAACCGTTCGCTCACACGATAGCATCGGGAGAAAACGTCCGAGCTTTGTTCTTTCCAGGACCCATGAAACATTTTTGTTTAAGAGTTTCCTGAATATCTAAAGCGTGCGTGCGCTATAAGCGCTTTGTTGTGTGGATGTGATGCTTGTTATTGTATTGGAAGTTAAATCATTTTTAAAAAAATGTATTGAGAGTCTACCCACTCAGTTATAGAACTGATTTTCAGTGGGGGACAGTAAATCAAAGCGACCAAGCCAACCCTGTAGGCCCCGACGCAATCGACGATTGAGCGATAACCAACCAAAGATCGATATTTTTAATAGGAAATATAGCAATCAGTGGTATGGACAGTGCGAACACCCGCGGATCAACGCCAGAATCAACAAGGCCGATTCAGAACAACTCTGAATTTATTATGTGCTTCGTTACTAGGACGGCTCCAAAATCACCGTTTACAAACTCCTTAGACAAAAACTGATGGACTTAAGTCCAAAGCAGAAATTAAAAACTTCTGACTTTGACGGGAATCGAACCCTGGACCATCTGCATTGGAAGCAGATACGGTAACCACAAGACCAACGAGCCACACAAGTTATT
This sequence comes from Sweltsa coloradensis, assembly GCA_024449915.1. Taxonomy (NCBI): domain Eukaryota; kingdom Metazoa; phylum Arthropoda; class Insecta; order Plecoptera; family Chloroperlidae; genus Sweltsa; species Sweltsa coloradensis. Next base: position 737,399 of record JAMZAV010000225.1, on the reverse strand, counting down.
TAATAAACTTTTTTGTAAGTATGCTTGCTTTAGGGTACACATCAGAGTTAACCAATGTGACCCTCTTCAGGGAACTAGGTATATTCGAGTAAGGAAGATTGTGAAGGGATGCCCGAGGGATATTTTAATGCGGATCAATCCCTGCATTCGCATTAACGACTGAGAAAAACTTCAGGAAAAACTTCATCAGATTTTTGGTCCCGACGGATTTGAACCCGGGACTCCCGATCAGAGTCGCGCTTCACGTCGAGCCAACCTTACGTCGAGTAACTAGTCGTTCTAAAGTTATTTAAAGTTCTTAATAATAGTTTATTAGCTGTAGGTATATTATAATTATAAATAGTTATTAAGTTCAAGTAACTTGTTTTAAGGCGAATTTCATCATTTCCCTTTAATTAGCGAAGTTCTTCGCACTGTTCTAGCATTCGAACATCATTTTGCAACATCATATTAGGAACAATGTTCATAACTATTTAGTTCCTACATTTGTTGTTACGTTTGTTAATTTTATTAATTAAATTTAAATTTTTATCGTGGGAAACCTGCTTATAGGGTGCAATAAGCCCCTCTTAGGTGAAATAGGTATGGCGGATAGGAAATTGTGAAGGGATGTCCGAGGGCTGTTTAAGAGGATACAATCCTTTGCATTTGCCTTAACGACTGAGGAAAACCCGGAATAAACCTTCAGTCAAGATTGCTGGTCTCGACGGGAATTGAACACGGCCTCCCGAATCAGAGTCGCGCGCTTAACGCTCGAGCCAACACTCTGTCGAAGTTAATTTACGTTTTGATAATGATTTATGCACTAGTACCCTTAGGTGAAGTAAATGTAGTTAAATTCCACTTCATTGTTAACTTGTACTAATTCCACAATTCTCCTTACCCTAGCGAGTCTTCGCCCCTTCTTTGATGAAATCATTATGCACGTCATGGAGAGTTCGTAGTTCACATTGATTCAATTGTGTGTTGACCGAATTTCAATAGGAATCAAAAAATCACTGCTTTTTGAAGTATATGTGGCACAAGATCAGGAGAAATTGCGCTTATGTACTTTGAATTATACTACCAGTCTTCCTCCCGCCTAATTTACGTCCTTCTTACTTCAAAATTAGCGGTTGAAAGAGTAGTCGTAAGTACAGTCGCACCGTCTTAAAGTGATGGATTATTAATAATAAACTAAGAATCATGGGACAAGGTCTGCTTTTGACCTAATTCACGGACACGGGCCTCAAGAGAATTCAGATATCTTAAACTATAGTAGGTAGATACGATCCCAATCCCGCCAGGCTGAGTACATAATGAGCTCAATTTCACAATTAATGGGTTTGGCGTTTTAATTATGGCACTTTTTAATGCAATAAGTATTTTAATAGATGTTTAGAAGTGGTTGAGCTTCAGCATGTATTAACAAATAACGACACAGCTCAAAGATTACTAAGGGAATTTACACTCATTTAGTAACAAATCTAATAGCCACGCCAAACGGCGCCATCTTAGAAAATTGTTTTCGTCACCTACACATCTAATTAACATGCTAGCTCAAAATTCCAGGCTTTACAATTGCGTTTGAAGTGGACCGCTGATGCTAGTCTGACATTTATGGGATGTCAATGGATGTACTATGCGATACCACGTCATCACCACACATAACCTGGGCCCAGCTGCATCGCTGACGACTAATGCAGTAACAATGGTGAGTGCACCACAATCATTTAATGTATGTTTAGGTACAAAATGTTCCAGGCTTCTAATAAAGCGATGATTTTAGAAAGGCTGCGGTGAAACAGTTTTGAAAAGCTTTGGACGCATAAAGGAGAAAAATTATTTTAACATGATTGTGATAGGCGGCGCGGAGAAAATAGTACTTTTCATCGCCTTCACTGATAAAATAATTTGTACCGTACGAAAGGTCAAATTATTGAATAGCTAGGGATCTTCTAATGATAATGCAATATTTTTTTGTCGAAGTGTTCAAAGCGTCGAAAGTGGCCACTGGTGTAGACTTAAGTTTTTTTTCTTAACAAGCTTCATTCAACATTGTTTATTAAATAAAATGTATTAAGAGTCTACCCACTCAGTTAAATAACTGATTTTCAATGGAAGACAGTAAATCAAAGCGACCAAGCCTACCATGTGGGCCCTACGCAATCGACGAGTGAGCGATAACCAACCAAAGATCGATATTTTTAATAGGAAATATAGCAATCAGTGGTATGGACAGTGCGAACACCCGCGGATCAACGCCAGAATCAACAAGGCCGATTCAGAACAACTTTGAATTTATTATTTGATGTGCTTCGTTGCTAGGTCGGCTCCAAAGTCACCGTTCACTAATGGCGTTTCACTAGTTCCTAAGACAAGAACTGACGGACCTAAGTCCAAATCAGAAGTTAAAAAACTTCTACTTTGGCGGGAATCGAACCCCGGACCTTTTGAATTGCAAGTAGATACGCTTACCACAAGACCAACGAGCCACACTGCAAAAACGTTATACTATCTTCTTCGAGTCCATATTCGTTTGGTTTTTACTGCCGAATGCTATGCAGCTTTGAGAAATAAAATAAAATGCACCCAATTAACACGTGTTTATATCACGGTATATTTCGCTCACCGATGCCCACCCAGGGCGGCTGTGCATGACGTCATCTGAAACTCGTATCATGTCCGTCAATCAGTGAAATTTCTAATTTCATAAGCTTTTCTGTACAGCACATTCAAACTGTACTATTTTACTAACTTACTACACCGCGACAATATTTATAATCATGTGTTTACGTCAGCGCTACCGGGCATGCCTCTAATAGGAAGAGTGTGGTAGGCGTCCACCCATTCCCTACTTGTTGTGACGAATTCAAATTTTAGAAGTCCATGAAATACAATTGACATGGTTTTCCCTCACGGATAACTTAAAGTTAGTGAATTGTATTGAGCTTGTAAATATGGGAATAATCCTAAAAAATTAAAGAGTTAAACATCTCATCATTAATCCCCAAAACTAATATTTGTATTATACTATTCTCTTCATCTTCCACCTAATAACTCTCTCCATAAGAACGACCACACTGTCCTCGTATTCTAAGTTGAAGACAATGCAATGATTCGTGATATAAATGAAATGTTTTGTGCATTCATGCAATTACAATTCCTAAATACCAAAATGCGTTCCTGGCCATGTAGCCAATATTAAGCCAGAATCGCATCGGCTTATCGTGCATATTGGCCACATTGCATAATGTAAATGTAAAGCCCCCCTTCCAAAAGTTTGCGGTACACAAATCCCTGTAATGCCTTCATACATAAATAATAAAATGGAAAATTCATGGGAACAAATGATTAATCCAAACGTCATACGTACCAGGATGCGTATATATGCCCAACTTGTTTATTAAGTAAAAACTTTGTTTCACACTGTTTAAATCTTCAAAGTATGCCAAGCCAAAACCATTTATTATATTTATTATAAATACAAATCCAGAAGATCAAATAAATTTGTGACATTGATTGGGTTAGATGGTCATGTTTTCTATTGCAGTGTTCATATGTGCATAAATGTGTTTTGAAGGTAGCTTACGTTGTACTAAATTGATTCTAAGTAAAACCTCATTTACTTACAACATCATTGTTTGCCTCACATCGGGTTCAGAAGAAAACTCCTAGAGAAACTTAAGCAGAGTTTTACTTCAGACGATTTCATTATGCATGACAAATATTATTATTCATATACGCATCCTGTACTTAGTGTATAACTCGGAAAAATATTACTTTCGTTTTTGGGTTACTGAGAACATTAACTTTTACAAATAGTAGTGCCTCATAAAATAATGTAATATGCGTTGATTATCCTTCATTTGCATATTTTAATGTTCTTTTTAGGGTGCGTCATTAGTCTGCTGATAAGTTTGTTTCTTTTCTGAGTTTTAAAAACTATGTAAAAACTTAAATAGTTATGTTTTATTCCAACATTCCAAACACTGAAGACCTGGTTCTCTCTACACGCTTCTAACTTGTTGCTTTATTTATTATTTTCTTTCAAACACCACGTCCGAATACTCCGACAGAAACTACTTTGGCTAATACTTTATTTCATCAAACAATAAACAGTAGGGCGTGTTTGGAATGGTATTTTGGCAAAATTATTTATTAATTTCCTACTTTTGCCATGAACGTGAGTTTCCAATGTTCTTTTAAACATGTCTTGTTCATTATATAATTGTTTTGAAATTTTGCTAGTGAAAAAGAGAGTTTAACAAATTTTAAGATATATGTATAACTTCCGGTTTTGGATAGTAGGCCTAATTGAACGATTGTATGAATATCATAGTTTTGCTTAAAGAAGTTAAATTATTGTGTTTGATTCACAAAATGCGTATATAATTAAAAACAGAACTCTCTATACTCAACTTTTCTTTGCCTCTTGGCAATTTACATTTTATAGAATACGTTTTAAATAGTAACGTATTCTACTCACCACTTGGAGATCCAGAGACACCTGGAACAAACAGAAAAACAAGTTTTAATCACAATAAAACTAAATAAATACAAGTGATAAAATATAATATATATTACGATTATTTCAGTGTGTATAGCAAAATGGAGCAAAAGGTAGCCAACAGGTATACATTTTTCTAAACTTATTAGTTGTAAATCCACATATTTTGATATCACCTACAGATTTTGTGTCTACGTAATATTATTTGTACTTATCTACATTTTTCATATCATGTATAAAACACGTCTGATTTTTTATTATTAAGTTCTACCCAGAAATATGGGTCCTACCCCGGAATAATTCTTGAATCAACATTGGTCTGATCCAGACCCGACGTTGTGATCGTTTTGTTTACTAATAGTTCATCTTCTTTCAATTAGTTGAAGTATAACAGAGTTGTTTAAGTATTGTAAATTAGTTATAAAATCATCTACTCGTTTTTACCAAAAGTGCAGATCTTAAACCTACGTAAGTAAACAAATTAAAGATTAATCAAATAATATTATATGCAATTTTTTACATTTACTATAAGAACAAACTATTGTAAATGGCGTATTGAAACTTCTTAAATGCAAAGCACAAATGATTACTGTATACATTTTACATGTTTCACAAATTATATTTTGGACAAATTATGAAATAAAACCACAATGGCAATATAATAAATGCTAACTGTTTTCACCGTTAAGTCCATATTACAAGTCTTGCAACCAGAGCTCGACGCAATAAGTTTAACCAAACCAATTCTCACACACATGTAGATCAAACCATTTCCATTTAGAATTTACAATGCGCCATACAAGATTACCGTACATGTCCGCCCCACACACATACATGTACATAACCCTTACTTAGACACGCACTGTACGTAAAAAACAATGACTGATGGCTGAGTCACCTGTGCCTGTCAAACACTAATGAAATGGGGTTGTAATTAGTAATTACTTTCCCCGGTAGAATCATAAAAGATTGTTGATAAATGTGAATTATTCAGTTCTTATCCCCAGAATAGCCACCATACTAAATTATGGATGATAATATTATCATTTTCTGTAAAAAGGTGGTGGAGAAGTTAAGAAGTAGTCATGATTTTCAACTGCAAGAAGAAAATGAGAAAAATCAGCATAAATGGTCGATTACCTGAGCTTCAGATACTTATGAAACTAGCTATTATCGGTAGTGGTATTAAAACTTCGTGCAACAATGACATTTAGACCAAACCTTAGCAATAGGCCCTACAATAATTGATTTGAGATTGTTGAGTTTTCATTTTTGGCATTGATTGTTATAAGATTGCCATTAACTCACAATGATCACGACTTCAAACTATTACCAATTACGTTGATGTTAAAATGACTGCCTCATACTAATATTTAAAAGAAAAAGGGACACGAGAATATTAAACAATAGAGGATTCATTTGTCTATGTTAATGCTAAAAATAGATTGTGAAACATGATACCGATTTATCCGTTTATTATATTGGCGTGCGTGAGTTGAATAAAAATAAAAACTCCAAACAAACCAAAATAATCGTTAGTTTACAGTTTCAACTATTTCTCTTTTGAAAAGTTTCTTGAAGACAAAAGTATTTCAAGCCCGGTAATATATGTCTGTATATTATAATAATTATGATTACATCACATGCCACATTGCTGTATATTTATCACGTGTGTGTTACCCTTAAAACTCATTCCAGACACCATTCTATAAAATCTGTTAAAATATCTAGAGGATGAGGAATCAATTGAGCAGAAATATTTTTGTACCATTTTGTAATATTCAGTATTACCGTACTTGAAAATATAACATACCTCTGTAGTGACGTAACGAAAGTAACGCATTACAGTATAAGAAATCTCATTACCTACACAATTTTGAATTTTGAAATGTCCCTACTTCTTGCATTGTTTTTGTTTACCATCTGCCGTGCCCGCATGTTGCGGCCTAAACTTAACCCAAAAGATTTTAATGAGTATCGCCCACGAGATACTGTGGAAAATTTAAATAATCGCAGTTCCCAAATAACATTCAAGAGATTGTGATTGATGTTGACATTAGTGTTCTGTATCAATTGTAAAGTTTATACAATATTATATTGTTTGCTTCACATGTAGTTGGGGGAACCTGGTTGTTATTTACACATAAACTAAGCTTAACTAAATATTTTTAGTAACACACCATCTTGACACTGCTAGGGCGATCTTTGGAACTACGTTCATTTTGATATTGTCAACGACCCACAATGGAACATAAAAACAACGCACTTACGAAATTTCATTTTCATTTTTGAAGTAATTATTTCAGTATTTACACTATTTTTTCACATAAAGATGCGTAATTGTATTACATGTTTGCTAAACTAACGGATAGTGCTACCATGTATTACGTATTTGTAACATATAAGTGCTATGTACATGTCAGTATACTGAATAAAAAAAATTAAAAAAAGTAATTGAAACACCTCTGAAAAATAGCTATATATTGCAGTCATTTGAAAGAAAGTGCGTGGAAATTTAGTATTTTCTACGTCATTGAAAATAAAATGTCAAATTGAAAAATTGAAAAATGAATTTGAAAAAACATAATTTATTTTTGAGCCACAAGAGCGTCCTAAACATTTATGACAACCGACGTAATAATCTACATCGTTGCGGGTAATCCCTGCTGTCGAACGCTACCCACAGTACCGTCCGCCCGGTCTCACGCGGGAGGAAATGACCTCACCCCCCAAGGTCCAGGCGATCCATCACGGCCCGTCAGATACTAACACCCCTCGACAACAATTCCACTGCCCCGTTGACGCCGTGTCAGCACTAACGCACCGCCATCTGTTTCCGAGATTTAAATTACACCTAGATCCTCGCAATCCCACACCGGAGGCGGTATCTTTGTAGGTGTGTGGCTTTAAGTCTTTCTGTCGGACACCGCGGTAACAAACTATGAACGTTATTACGTAATTCTAGTTTCAGTTTATGTGTAAACTAATGCGCGATTATAACTTATGAAATATGTGGTGGTATAATTGTGAACACTCGTGTAAGCTGCACCTACTTATGTTGTAGGATAAAGTAAAGATAAAATAACACTTCCAACAGGGAACTTTGTACAAACTATTACTATTTAAAATATTGCAACTGTTGTGCATATTCCACGACCCCAAATTAAAAAAAAATGTAATGTTTGACTTGGATAAATGATCAAAATCCAAAGTGCTCTGTGGCGTATTGATTTTGAAATAATCTTTTCTATTCGCGAAATTCCTTCGAATCCAAAACTCCGAACTCCTCCCACACTCGTATCTAGTATAGAAGTGCATTTTCAATTAATGACGCTGTGCTTTCTATTCTACATGGGCCGATGGATGGTCAACATGGGTCACCAATGTGTTGCGCACTCATTGTTATTAACATTATATGACGCAACCAATTGGGCTTTTGAGTTGTTGCTACTTTTGTCAATATTGTGAATATTAATGCGATTACAGAAACATTATATTATACATTGTAACACTATTTACAAAAATAGGTTTAATGTGTTTTAAATCTACATGACGTAAAACCATGTAGAACTTTACCCCGATAAATAATGATTGTCTTGATGTTACAATATTGTTTAATGATTTTTATATTACGAATATGTAGAATCTTTTGCTATGATAAGAATCCACCAGTTAAAACTGTCTAAAAAGCAAAAAAATAAGATATTTTAATTTTTTTTATTTGCGTACGTGCACTTTGACATTGAGTTCAGAAATATGTATAAACAATAACATACATTTGTTGATCATATTTAAGTTGCACTGGTTTTAAAATTATTATCCTCTATATCAAGGGGTTGTATGGTTGTATTGTTATATTGGCGTCCACCCAATTGGCATTTTGTATGGTGTTGTACGGCAGAAAGCATTAAAATTGCTATTTTCTCAAACCAACTAATCCCTACAATGTGTCTATTGGGACGAACGATTATATTTTAAATTAGTAAAATAAATCCAAACCAATATTATTTTTTAATTTCATTTTCAATTATTTCAATCCATGTATAAATCGCATTTCAATTGATTTTTGTCATAGTTGGTTTGAATTTCAATTAGTTAGTTTGGGCGTAAATAAATCTTTTCACTTAAATCGAATGCGAAATTGTAGTAAAGAGGAGCGTGCAAAAAGTATTGTATTCTGGGGGGGGGGGGGGGGGGGAGTATGAAAAATAATTTCGTACTTTATTAACAACGAAACTTGTGACCCGAAAATATAAGCTCATCAAAAAAAATTGAAAAATATCGTTCCGGTGTGGAACTAGATTAATACCTACAATGATGACGTACCCCTGTAAAACAACAAAAACACGGAAATTCCATTGAGCCGCGAAACAATTACAAACGAACATGAGGTGCGCTAGGTGCACTATGGTGCATTGTCAATTGTCAAGTGGTCGGAATTTGACTGGTATAAAACTAAAAGGACAATCGTGTAACACGAATATGTGGTTTACATAGTTATCAACTTTTATTATAACTGAAGGGTCAAATGCGTCATCGATTCATTGCCTTTTTTCCAGTTATCATAGAGGGCGACTGTGAAGGATTTCCCAGTATCTTGTTATAGGCCCTACTAATACAGATAGTTAAATGTTGAAACTTCCCTAAGCGGTTTATTACGCTATAGTCAAGGAAATGTAAAATGTGGAGGTCTAGACGGTTTCTATGTCAAATTTGTGCCATAAAGGAACGAATACTATTGAGACTGCAAGGCTATATCAAGAACCGTAGCTTATATAATGAAAATTAGCGTCGATTATATATGATGAAAGAACTCAAAGAACTAGAATTATCTTTGATTCTTTAAAGACATTGAGTTAACATTCAGAATAAGAAATCATTTGTGTCGTTTTTTTTGTTAAGATGAAAGAACTAAAATAACTATAATTATCTTTGATTCTTTAAAGACATTAAATAAACATTCGGAATAACAAATCATTTGTGCTGTTTTTTTTTTCGTTTTAAAATAAGTATAAATAGAAATAAGAAATAGATAATAAATAAGCACTAAAGTGACCTTTGGTTGGACTTTGGCCACCGGTTCGAGGAAAATATGTCAAGATCCCTCTTTAAAACCCTCGATTAAATTCGGCGTTCGACATTAAAACTGTTTCCGAAAATAACGATAGGTTCTTTAAGTGCAGGTTTAGTAAAAATGGAAAAATTGATGAGTGGTGCGAAAAATGTTTGAATAAACATGCTGAATCTCTTTTTTTAAAGCTTACAATAATTTGGAAGTAACACGAATTCAAGATCAACTTAAAAATAAAAGATGTTGATTTTTTATTGATTCGGAATTGTTGACTTAAGCTTAATCAAATTGAATTGCATTTCCGATTTCAAATACCGATTTGATTTCTGGTTGGCCATTGTCTATTCGTCAATGATATCTGTGACGACATGTCTCACCCGGTCCACTTTAAATTAAAGTCAACTAACTTTCAGCTTTAATTCAAAGTTTAAGTGAAATATTTCATCAAAGTTATTTGAAATTCAAAGAGAACCAAGAACTTAATTACTTAAACTCGTAAACATTTAAGATAGCTGCCTCTTGAAGCCTATAGGTGTAATTCCTGTTTGAATATGTTACCAAAATTATTGTGTTAATAATACATTGTTGTTGTAATATTACTATTTCAAATATTTACTTAACTGTTGTTCATTGTTTTGTCTGCATCTAACTATTAGATTTATTTAGTTGTCCGCCTTAATAAATCAGTATTTAACTGAATAGGATAAACGTCAAATTAATTAATTAATTATAAATATAGGTGAAAGTATTACAATTATTTGCCGGAACGAAGCGAAATGAAACAAATTAAATTGTTTAATTAAATTGCTTTTTTAAGGATAAGTATTATTTAAACAATTTTTAAACTCACTATCAACGGTCACACAATTATGCGATCTCAAACCGTCGTAATTATAAAAATATCCCCGTCCTCAAAGTCACCTATAGAAAACACCAACAACGAACGAACTAACGACCTTTTCCCTCCAAGAGCCACGTCGACCGCGTTCCATCCACATCTTAGTTAAGCTAATGGAGCCTGGTCTAATAATTGAATTTAACATGAAGATCGGAGGACCGTACCGTTTCAATCTTCTAAGTGAGTTACGTAGCACTAAAGTGGCGTCTGGAGAACGCTTAATAGTAACCGACAATAACTCGAGCGGGCACTATACCCGGTATATACCAAATAAATTCACCTGAGGAGTCAATTTAATAAGAAAAGAGTAGAGAAGACGTATTGGTAGAACCCCTTGACCTTTTATGCAATGCCAATCACTAGAGGGTTGATAACACAACGTTTTTAACATTTGATAAAAGCTTTTAGTAAAACAAATATTGTAGGTACTCTAGTTAATAACTGTATTAATTCTGTAGAGTGTAATGATGTAATATTGAAAAGTAATGTGATTGGAGGTTATGATATAAAATGAAACTGCACGACACATTTATGTATTATTAACGATAGTTGAACTAGTGATGGCGATACAGTAAATTGTAAGATTGTTGGCTGAGCTCGAGAAATCAGGTTTAAAAGCAGAACGCAAAGATAAATCACTTAGAAGCTCTTTCGTTTGTCATATCGGGTTGTGGTTTGCACCAAAATGTTTAGTAAGAATGTGTTATCCTCGCTATTAGAGAACATTTCCTCAAAATTTCTCACTTTTGTTATTAACAACTAACTGACAGTAAATATGCCACAATCTCAAAAATATATTTGTGGTCATTTCGCAAGCTTGCGTAGGGGAAAATATTTTAAATGTAAAAATGTGTTCTGATAGCGACAGAATTCAATTTTTTAATGACAATTGGAGGTCGAAAATGGTCCAGTCTATGTGAAAGCCGATCAAGCGAATTTTAAAATGGGCATCTAAGATAGTAAAAAAAGTTGGTACGATGATCTCAAAAATCCGTCTTAACTAGTTTGATGGGGGATACTTTGAGGACCGGGCATTTTAACTTAAACAACGTTTAAAATATTGATAGAAAATATTTTTTAAATCGTACTTGTTTTTAAGAACCTTGTAAGAAGCTTAAAATTGAAAGATCAATTCAGTTTATTATAAGATGACTGACAAATGAAGTAACTAATACTTTGTAGTTTTAAATGTAAAATTTTCAATGCAAATTAAATCTTCTTTAGTTACTAAAATAGCAGTATTCAAATCGTTGATAACTAAAGAACTCAAATTTGCTTAGTACGTACTTAAATGAACAATTTGATCAAATTATAACGGCAGACATAAAATAATAATAAATGAAACCTTTATGTGTATCAACAGCTGCTGCAGTTATGAGATTGAAAATTATCTAAATATTTAACATTTGCACCAAGGGTGAAAGATTTAATACATTTTTGGATATGGTTATGTAACTTTGAACCGATTAATAATAATTTGAGGAATAAGAAAAAAGTAAAACAGGTTTGATATTGACTAGTTCGCCGTAAATATTAGCCTACCTACTACAGAACAGTTCACTGTGGTAAATCCTCTACGTGATCCAAAACTTCCATCTCCCAAAGTAAACTGAAATAATCCGTATAACTTTTAACTTTATTGGCTTCACCGAGTTTTAGTTGAGTCTGTCACTGGACATTAGTGAAACCTTCTAATGCACTGGACAAAGACTTCATTAATATCTCGACATGGGATATTCTGAATCAGAGCTGCATTTGTGGTATTAGTGTTACGGACAGGTTCAATTATATTAATTATAATTACTCCCTACTATGTATTGTTTAAAATTGTAATACTGTATAGAGGAGTATTACTAGTTTCGAATAGATTATACTTTCATTAAAATAAACCACGGTTAATGTACCGCGTTCAGAATTGTGGTTTGCGAATGCGCCACATTATTGACATAATATCGTGGATTATATTGACAGAGATGGAAAGACATAATATACTTATTGCCATAGGACTAAAATGTGGTTTTAGTTTATACGTTATATCACTAACAAATGCAAGCATTAATGTAGAATTGAATATATGAATTATTAAGAGAGAATTATAAAAATAAACTAAAATGTTTCATCCAAACTTTCCTTTTAATCTTGTTGCTAGTGGAGGTGCCGAGAAAAAAGAGGATTGTAATAAATTAGTACCTCTCGCTTGATTGAACATTGAATGCTTGAGGTGCCGAGTGCGGACATTATGGGGGTGTCCCCTCTCCCCCAACCCCCTAGGTCACCAAAAACATTCTGTATCTTCCTTTACAAGGGCAAAAAAAAATGTTCGTAACTTATCGTGAGACGTGACACACGTACAGGCATGAAAGTGATGCATAAACGTGAGAATAGACCCCTATTTTATTCCCCTGTATTTAAACAAATAACAATATATCTCATGTTAACCATACACCTTGCTTTGGACAAAACTGTGTCCTGGACATATCCCTAATAATTTTAATTGCTCTAATTGGCGTATGATTGTTCTTTTACGTGTATTTATTGACTTTAACTTATTTATTTTATTAATTTTTTTAAAGTTTTTCCTATTCTGTTATTAAAACTGGTTAATGATTTTTCTTTCTTGTTTCTTCTCTAAACAGTGACCATGTTATAATTTATGTTATCTTTGTTTGTGTTTTCTCATATCTGTTTATCTCTGTGTGTATTTGTTTGTTTGTCATGCAGACAATCTAAATCGCAGTTAGCTTTAAAAAATAAATTATTGTTTAAGCTGTCTAGGGTTTTCTATTTCTTTTGGAAATTATTAGTCGCAAAGTATGGTTGTATGTCAATGTTTATATGGTTTGGTATTTATTTATGTTACTTTTTCAAATATAACTTGATACAAGGCCACTCGAGTAACAAATCAAACACACATCAAAGTACAAACACACTCTCTCGCCAAGTAAACATCAACCAACTCGATACCTGTATATATTTATCAGGCCCACAGCAATTGTAATAAAAGGTCAAAAGTAACTCTATATTGGCAAAAAAAAACAATTTACACTAATTAAAAGCAAACAAAAATACGTTTCAAAAAACTTTTCCTCTGAATAACAATATCATCACAATCGGCAACATGCCATTTCCATGTTCTCGCTTTTGATCGTGAATTATTTCGTCTGTTGTTCTCTGTGTGTCGAGTGAGGTTGTTGGAACGGCAGGCGTAATAAATGGACTCGAGCCACTCGCGCGGAAAGAAATGCCAGCCTCTATTGTCCAACTTTACACAAACTCTCACCCCCCCCCCCCACATCTCATTAAATTAAAGCCCCACTGCAGACTCGCAGTATTATACATTTGCTTTGGCCGGAGATGCTGCGAGCTTGGATTTCTTAGATGTGAACACTACCTACCCTACCTACCTCTACCCCCTAAGGACGTAATAAACTAAAGCCAGTGACCTTTTAGACTTCAAATAAAACAGAAAACTTTGTCACTGCAAATAGCTTTTGTTAGAAATATTAGCATTTTCTCTGGGACCACCTAAGGGTGGCATAATTACATTTAACTTGGCTTGCCGAGGACTCACTAATAACTTTGACTTTAAAACATAAAGCCTTGAAATTTTAATGTTTGTAATTAGTACAAGAATTGAGAAGCTCCTGTACACAAAACGCAATATCTATTTAATATCTAGTTTTGAGTAAACTGACAAAAAATAATTACATATATAAATCATTTGTGGCCCAGTGTGGCGATTCATATTTGGAAAAATGTGGTGAGAAATAGAAGTTTAGCCTAAGGTAATTTTAGGCCCAAGTATGGAGAAAAATAGTGTATATTGATTTGTTAGGCCAAAACTATTAAAAAATGTAATTTTCTATAAAATATTCATAATTTGAGTGTAGATCAACTCTCAGAACTATTGGGGACTAAGAGGCAAGGTGCCTATATTGCGTTTCGATTCAAATGTAAAAATGTTAACATTTATTTTTGTTCTCGATTTGATTGAAATTCCAGTACAATTTTTTAACAAGAAGGGTATCAATAAAGAAAGATTTCTGGCGATGCGTATGATAACAATCAATTTGAAGCATATATAGCATTTTGTTTTCATTTGTCTATGGGTTATAAGTATAGTGGTTTGTTTCTGAGCTCCACAGTTGTTATGTATTTGTATAAACTACCAAATCACGATAACAAAATCACTGTGTTACTCTACATTTGACGTTAGAAACATATCAAGGGACATCAATTTACGTATACCTACTCTAGGTGATTATCTAGGCGGGCCTTTATTGCGTGATACTGTCCCAAAATACACCGTTTCACCGAAGAAAACCATGGAAATATATTTGCTTGGTCGCGAGTATTAACTGGAGGTATGCTGTATTCATTCGTAAATATAAAAACACATATACAACTGCGACTGTCGTTGCTTTTATTAATTAGCTTCGGCATACTTAATTCACTTTAGTGTTAAATGTATCTGTGGTATTTTAATCTGTGATATTTTGTACTTTTTGTTAGTTTGGAGAATTTGCAATATGCGATATAATATATATATTAACTAAATAGAATGCATTGATTTTAAATGTTGAAAAATATTTTCGATTGTATAAAATTAATAAAATAATGTTTAATGTTGACTTACTCTTAATATGGCACGGTAGTTACAACAGGAAGGACGATAGGAAACCGATTATGATCAGCAACAGCGTGATAAGGCCTAAACGACAAGAAGTGTGGAGTTACTTCAATGTTGTGATACAGCAAGACATGTTAAAACTTAAAAGCACGTCACTCGAAATTATCACATGTAATAGTGTATGTTATAATGTAATAGTGTAGGACTGTAGTTGTTAGTGTGGTATTTCAATAAACAAAAACAAAACAAACATAGATGGATTAACCGTATCCGGCCCAGCGGTAGGCTTACCATATAGGGCCTAGACCCATAACGTTTTAAAATTTTAATCAAGTAAATAATAGTTTTATCAATTTAAAACCATTTTTTAAATTTTAAGCTGGTAAATAATAAATAAATACTTTTTCCCCATTTCAATGGTACAAAAAGTAAATTTTTTAAAAGATTGAAAAATAAAAATACACATCTACAAAAAGGCTAAAATTGGAAAAAATTTGTATTTAGCATAGGCCTTCAAAAATTGAAAATATGCAATCGAAAAACAGGAAAAATCTAGTTTTATGAATGTATTTAAAATTTGATTTTTTAACTTAAAACGAAACTTTTATTAAAAAAATTTAAAATCCCAAAATTTCTTCAAAATCATGATATAAAAAAATACTAAAATAATTGGAAATTAATGCGAAACTCGAGTTGATTGCTTAAAATGAACTGAATTACACGGATTTAATTCGGACCTGAAAGGGTTTTAAAAAGCATTTCCAATTTCGATTTTTAAATTAGTTAAGTTATTTATAAATTCAAATCAACAACAACCAGTGAGAAAACGTCGTTAAGTTATTCCTAATAATTTTCGCCCTCTGGGAAAACCTGAGATTGTTTAAACAACATTTTGTAATGATTTAAAAATCGTCAACTTGCGATTTCGTATCTTTAATGCATAACGTGAATTTATTCCATTTCTAAAAAGTTATAACTTGTATTGTATAACGTAAGTGTAATGGTAATGAATATTATACACGTCAAGAATTCCCTAATCAAGAAAGGACTGCAATAATTAGTAATTATCTATTCAAATTTTTCAAATTATTGCAAAAATGTTAATATGTGTCCTACTCAACCGAACTAAACATAAATATTTATAAATTTAGATCACAATCTATTTAATCGGGTATAATATAAAACCAAATTATAGACAAATTAATAATCCCTTCTATTTTACAACAAAAGCTTACGTATTGGATTGTATGTTTAATTACATATACCATATTAATATGTACATTTGTACATATGTAATAATCATTTTTCCATATTTTTGGTTATTTAAACCTAAACAAAAACCAAAACCCGAAATTGTATTATTGATTCAAAGCAATTGTCGTAAATAATTCCCCTGACTGGGACAATTCCCTATACGAAAATTACTATGAATCAATAAATATGCCCTCAAAGCGGGCTTTGCCGTCCACCGTAGCTCATACGATTAGGGTGCTGGTCCAAAGCGTATACATGGCTCGAGAACGTGGGTTCGAATCCCGCATGAGGCCTGTTTTTTGTAATGCTCCTTCATCTTTCATCATTCATCGTCTCGAATACCATTATGCATTTCCTTTTTTTTTTTCTTTTCTTTTTTTTCTTTTTATTCCCCACCCTTTTTTACATTTTGATTCATTCATTAATTGCATTTAATATCCTTTTTATTTGTTACCAAATTTGTTGAGTTTTAATGCATTGTTGTAATATTACTATTTCAAATATTTACTTAAATGTAGTTCGTTGCTGGGTCTGCATCTATGTAATTAAATTTATTTAGTTGCCCTCCTTTGAAAATCAGTTTTTATAACTGAATAGGATAGACGTTAAATAAATAAATAAAATAAAAAAGGAAGTAAAGCAACCAATATCATAATTACATATAATTGAAGAGGGGCTTATTCTAAAAAACCGTATAGAATGTATTATTAAACCCTTATTTTCATCTAGGTACCGCTATGTGAAGGGAATCTAGCTCAGCGCAATGATAAGTGTTAATAACTTAAAATAATTTTAGTTTGTTCTAAGTTTAGAAAACAAACACAACACAATTACGGGACACCGTGCTTTGATCATCGCTGTATTTCAACATCGTTTATGTTTCAACATTCGTAAAATACTCAAATACTAGCAACAAATTGGGAGATTTATAAAATGCGCTGTGTAGACTTCCAAAAATACCAAACCAATCATCAAAAATCAAAATTTTTAAATAATGAGTGAGGTCGTTCTCGTTACAGAGAAAATTGACCAACACATTTCCAGAAAATTTCCAAAATCCTGTCGAAACCTTTTCGAACAAACGACTTGTTATCACGTGACAAGATGTGGGGAAATATATATTTATAGCGAATGACCAACTGGTCAATGTGGTAAATATTGGTATTATTCACGTGATAAATAGATAATAATATATACTTACGTGTCCCTGTTTTTCACAACGACACAATCAGATGAATTTTTTAAATACGAAACGCGGAAACACACACAACCCATTAAGTATTTAGTCGTATCGTATACGGGATAATTTCCAGGTTTACCATGCGTTTTCCGTTTGGAATATATCCTGTGAAATTCCGTGCACGTTGTTACCCCCCCCCCCCCCCCCCACTTCAAGCGAGCGCGTGCTCCAAATTATGCATGCGGCCGCCAGCACGCACTAATAAAGCTCCAGGAATCAATAATCTGCCGGAGGGAAGTCCAAACAGGTGGTTCGGCGTCTGTTGGAAAAAACGTTTTTGTGGTTTAGCCTCGTAAATTCTTGTGATATTGGACTAACGTAAAGCAGGGATAAATGTCTGTAAAGTAATTGAGCGTTCCCTAAGTAAATAATGTATTAAATTACTGGTTTTATGAACGTTTTCCCATTTGGGAGGGGGTTTGGTGGGGGCGGAAATTAGTTTGCGTGGCTGTTGCTTGTCAACGCTTGCCGAACTTAATTTAAAATGACTTAATTAATTTAATACAGTAATCAGAGAAGCCTCATTAATGGTAGTGAATCAATGGCGGTCGTAAATTGTTCGCGGGTTCAATCAGGGAGACGTGTAAGCTAATGTTGTGGGATCATGCTGAGCGATGTTGTACCGAGGTCTTGTACTTAAGCTGGGTACGTCAGAGACAGAATGTTGAAACTGTGTCAACAAGGGGACATAAGTTTTAGGCAAGTTGCTGTTCGCTCGGCTGACTGACACCACAGGTGTTTGAAATTTTGAACAGATGGCATGAAAGTGGAATAAAGAGCTCTAAAGAAACACATTTTTTTTTATCGTTTAAAAAAAATTCGAACGAATTTCGAATTCCAAAATTTACAATTTTCGTGAATTTTTTCTGGTCGATTTACCTTTTTCTTCTTCTATGACTCCATGTATGATTTATTGGCAACTTTGCAAAGTTTTCCGAGCGAATAGCTATTTGGCAACAGCCAAATGTGTCCTATTCACTCTTTATGGAGTTATTGTTGTCAACCGATGGAGGTAGGTTCATCGTAACATTCCAACACCGACAATCCTGAGCGAAAGTTCTACTTAGGAATTCTATTTAGTTGTTAGGAAGAATGCTAGCATTGAGTATTGGACATTCAGGATGTTGGTTGAGCTTAACATCATAAATGAATGAATAAATAATAAATATATAAGAAACCATATAAATAATAACAACAATATAGAAAATTATTTAAAAAATAGATTCGTATTTACAGTAGTTCTACTCTAATTTAAAGCAGACCGAACCAACCCTTTCGGTGCGGACACAATCGACGAGCGAACTATGTCCAACTCACTAGAGGCCGGCTTAATAACCTAGGTAGCCACCTGATCTGAGTGTTACTAGGTGATGGTTTCTCTCCTACGACTACGCCAGATGTTGTAGACTCTTTACAATGCCACTAACCGGGACACAGGGAACAGGCTCGTATAATTAAGCGAGCGTAGCGAGCGTCTCCACTTGACTCTCATGGCTCGAATGTCTGTTTTTTTTTCTTTCTGTTATGCTTCGGTACAGGTCACACCGTTTCTCTGATCGACCAGAAATTTGGTACACATGTAAATACTACATATGCGGGTTGCTGTATAGTTTTTGAACAAAATCCCATCGTTGGTTATAATAATAAAAAAAAATAAAAAAAAAAAAAATTAGTAAATAAATAAATAAATAAATAAATAAATAAATAAATAAATAAATAAAATACATAAATAAATAAATAAATAAATAAATAAATAAATAAATAAATAAATAAATAAAAAAAATAAAAAAATGTACCGATCGTTAGAAAATTTTGCAGGGTCAATAAGTTTAACATTCTCTCTTATTTTACAAATTTTCAGCTGAATCGGTAATCGGGAACACTCCACTGAAAAAGCCAAAATCCACAGTTTTTGCGCTACAAACACAATTTTTGGTGTGGGCAATGGAAACACCTAATTGATCAAATTATTTTTTATTTTTTGGGGCTTGTATTTTGCTCCCCTTGATTTTTTTTCATTGTTTTTTAAGCTCTTTGGTAGAAAACACAAAACTTTTTTCGTTTTTGGGCCGATTGTTGTAAATTTTGCATTTTCCTTGTTTTGACATAACCAAAGACAATTGTGCATGGGTTTTGTTTATTTTTTTATTTTTGGCTAATTTTATGCATTTTGAATAATGAATTTTATTAATTACACTTCAGATAGAAGTTTAATATTATATTTTAGCCAAAGTTATGAATATATCTTAAAACGCATGCACAATTGTGTTTATTTATGTCCAAGTAATAAAACAAAACCAAAACTAGCTCATTCGGACAAGTGGTACAGAAGAAGATAGTTTTTTAAGTTCTAAAAGTGTGATAAAAATATAATCCGCCAAAATGGGTTTAAAGATTTTTTACATGAAATTACCATAATTTTGTATTATAGTAATATTGCTCTCCCAGGTATGTAAGAACTATCTATTCCACAGGTTATAATAAGTAATCAAATAACCCCCCCCTAACCCCCCCACCCCCCACCCCCCCCCCCCGTAACTAACAAAATATATGTTGAGAAATTGGCAACAAAAAACCGCATTTCCGTGCGCGCAATAACTTAAAAAAAACATTTTCAATTAAAAGGAGGCGTGTTAGCCCATTGTTGTTAGTTTAATTAAAAAGTATAATACTTAAAGATTAAATAAAAGTAATAAAAAAATAACAGGTCAAAGGGTAGTTTTGGCAGTATTTTCAGTGGAGTGTTCCCTTAAAGACTTATTGGTATGTAACATTATGGGAATGTCGTACTCGGGTTGTATTGCACGTACCGGTGCTCGCTCAACAACGCGACGGGACTTTAGCGTTTTCCTAGTAACAAGTCTGATTACACGTCCACACACTCGAGGATATCAATGTAAACTGAATGGTGGTGCGGTCGAGGTTTTCCTACAAACCTCACCGAGGATCAGATGACGCGGTCAGTGACGTCAGGACTATACATAGTCTAAATCATACCAGAGACATCTGTACGAAACAGTTTTTGATTCCTCGATTTGGTTAGTCGGGAAACACTCCCGTAGGTGTAATTGTTATTATTTACTACAATTCAGAAATTAAAAAAGGCCGCCCCAACCGTTCCATTCATTCAAATGTATAATGCAACTACAATTCCGAGTTTAAAATGTACCCGTCTGGATGTGTCTGGACTGCGGGAGATCCGTGGTTCGATTCCCGGTTGGGGCGGACTTTTTTAATTTCTGAATTGTAGTAAATAATAGTTTTTGATTTTATTTAAGTTCGATTAAAATTTTATCGAATTTTTCCCCAACCTGGATTTGAACCCGGGTCTCCGAAATTCCAGGTGGAGACTTATAGAAATGAGAATTTTTAGGACTCGAATTCAAATACCAGAAGTTTATTTTTACATGCTTAGTTTATAAATATTAAATTAATTGTGCTTTCATCGAATTAATACGCTTATCCAATACCGTTTGGTGACTCATCGTTCAATAAATAAATTTATGCTCGATTTTATCTGAGTCGTCCGTATAAAAAGACACCAATTGACATTTCTTAATTATTCAACCCTTGGGAACTACTGTTATTAAATATTCATCAGCCCCTTTGTGTCATACTTACACTAAGTAGGGTTTTAAACATGATAATGTTATAGCCCAGTGGATTACCACTGATCGCGTGCTATCTACTATCTATGACTGGATGATTACAGCTTTGAACTGAAGATAGTATAATATCTAGTAGGCGTAGCCGCATGCCTGCTTCACAGGCCCTAAATAATATAGAGAAGTGGCTTTGTTCGTGATAGAGCAGGTTAAGTTAGGCTAGTTAACACGAAGAGGATCTTATGGAAGTTAGTTTTAGGAAATGTAAGTGTAAATATATAAATAGATAAATTCGTATTTAGAGTGTGATTCTCCCCACTGAGTCATATAAAAGTGATTTCCAGTGGCGGCACACGCATTCTCTTGCTAACTGGATTGTAACTTCGAACTTCGTTCCATTATTAGATGTAAAAGAGTCTCGTATCTACATTCTATTCACCATAATAAATTAATGGATAATATTAATGATACTAATCACTAGGAAAACGCTTAAGTCCCGCCGCGTTGTTGGATGAGCGTATATGGTGCATTGAGTTGCCATGTGTTACGCGGATTTTCTGTTGTTCTGTGAAAAAATCATTACTTAGTCGAAGATTTTTTTAAATTAAATTAAATTCAATAAAAAATTAACTTAATTTTTATAATTAAATTAAATTAAATTAAAAATTAACTTAATTGTTTTAATTTATCGTAATTTTTTTTAAAGAAAAAATCGTAAAATTGCAATTTGCATAAGAAATAATTATTCGATTGCGCTCAAATTTAACACGAATATATTAATTCATGAAATTAAGGTTCTGTGAAAAAATCATTACAATAGGATAAAGCATGTAGGTGTTATAAGTCAAAGAATTGTTTTAAAAAAGAAAAAAACCGTAACATTTTGATTTTCATGAGAAATAATTTTTCGATTACGCTCAAATTTCACACGAATATATTAATTCATAAAATTAAGGTTATGTGAAAATATCATTACAATGGGAAAAAGCATGTAGGTGTTATAAGTCGAAGAATGTTTTAAAAATTTAAAAAATCGTAAAATTGCGATTTTCATAAGTAAACATTTTTCGATTGCGCTCAAATTTCACATGAATATATTAATTCATTAAATTAAGGTTCTGTGAAAAAATCACTACAATCGGATAAAGCATGTAGATGTTATAAGTCGAAGAATTTATTTAAAAATCGAAAAAATCGTAAAATTGCGATTTTCACCAGAAATAATTTTTCAATCGATTTTTCCCTCCGTGCAGTTCTTCGTTCAGAAATTTCATAGACCTCCATAAAATATTATCTCAATTGGAGTTATGGTTTAGCCGGAATCGTGTTCACAGACACACAAAAATACAAAAAAAAGAAAGAAAGAAAGAAAAAAAAAAAAACATTCCGGATTTTTTTTCTCCAGTGTAGTGAAATGGAATCTTCGCTTCGCTCGCTACGCTCGCTACGCTCATCCAATAGAAATATTGATACTCTTTGACTTGTATTGCAGTTGTATTGTAATTGTCAACTTTATGTATTTCTAGGCTACTTAATTTGCCTAAGTAGGCCTATGTATTAACTCAAGATAAATTGTTTGTTACCACTTTGTTTTCATTTTCAGTAATTTCATCATTACTATTTGGGTCTTTGTGGACATGTACTAGGAAAACGCTTAAGTCCCGCCGCGTTGTTGGATGAGCGTATATGGTGCATTGAGATGCCATGTGTTACGCGGATTTTCTGTTGTTCTGTGAAAAAATCATTACTTAGTCGAAGATTTTTTTTAATTAAATTAAATTAAATAAAAATTAACTTAATTTTTATAATTAAATTAAATAAAATTAAAAATTAACTTAATTGTTTTAATTTATCGTAATTTTTTTTAAAGAAAAAAATCGTAAAATTGCAATTTGCATAAGAAATAATTTTTCGATTACGCTCAAATTTCACACGAATATCTAAATTCATAAAATTAAGGTTCTGTGAAAAAATCATTACAATGGGATAAAGCATGTAGGTGTTATAAGTCGAAGAATGTTTTTAAAATTTAAAAAATCGTAAAATTGCGATTTTCATAAGTAAACATTTTTTGATTGCGCTCAAATTTCACATGAATATATTAATTCATTAAATTAAGGTTCTGTGAAAAAATCACTACAATCGGATAAAGCATGTAGATGTTATAAGTCGAAGAATTTATTTAAAAATCGAAAAAAATCGTAAAATTGCGATTTTCATGAGAAATAATTTTTCAATCAATTTTTCCCTCCGTGCAGTTCTTCGTTCAGAGATTTCATAGACCTCCATAAAATTTCATCTCAATTGGAGTTATGGTTTAGCCGGAATCGTGTTCACAGACACACAAAAATACAAAAAAAAAAAAAGAAAGAAAGAAAGAAAAAAAAAAAAAAACATTCCGGATTTTTTTCTCCAGTGTAGTGAAATGGAATCTTCGCTTCGCTCGCTACGCTCGCTACGCTCATCCAATGATATTATATGTATATTACTAGGAAAACGCTTAAGTCCCGCCGCGTTGTTGGATGAGCGTAATTGGTGCATTGAGTTGTTAAGTGTTATGCGGATTTTCTGTTGTACTGTGAAAAAATCATAACTTAGTTGATTTTTTTTAAATTTATTTAAATTAAATAAAAAATAAACTTTAATTTTAATTTTTTTTAATTATTCGTAATTTAAAAAAAGAAAAAAAATCGTAAAATTTCGATTTTCATAACAAATAATTTTTCGATTGCGCTCAGATTTCACACGAATATATAAATTCATGAAATTAAGGTTCTGTGAAAAAATCATTACGATCGGATAAAGCATGTAGGTGCTATAAGCCAAAGAAATTTGAAAATCAAAAAAATTCCAAAAATTGCGATTTTTTAAAGAAATTTATCTTTCGATATCGCTCAAAATTCACACGAATATATCAATTTATAAAATAAAGGTTGTGTGAAAAAATTATTACAATCGGACAAAGCATGCAGGTGTTATAAATCGAAGAATTTTGTTCAAAATCGAAAAAAATCGTAAAATTGCGATTTTCATGAGAAATAATTTTTCGATCGATTTTTCCCCCCGTGCAGTTCTTCGTTCAGAGATTTCATAGACCTCCATAAAATTTCATCGCAATTGGAGTATTGGTTTAGCCGGAATCGTGTTCACAGACACACAAAAATACAAAAAAAAAAAAAAAAAAAGAAAAAAAAAAAACATTCCGGATTTTTTTCTCCAGTGTAGTGAAATGGAATCTTCGCTTCGCTCGCTACGCTCATCCAATAAACCATCTAATAACGACGAATAATAAATATTATTTTCATTAACTTTTTTTTTAAAATTGTAGATATTTGTGAACCACAAAATCACGTAACTGCGACAATAAAATACAAATATTCCATAACAATTGTCTAGGACAACAGTGTCTTTCCTTTACCCATTACATAATTATAAAATAAATAAATTATAACAAGTGATTTTGAAATTAAAAAATTATATTAAAATATTAAAATAATGAAAGAGAAATGCGGGTTGTAGAGAAATTAAGTGACATGGTAGGAAGGTTACGGTTGAAATGGTATGGACATTTGAAACGAATGAAAGAAAAAAGGATGCCCAAGAAAATGTATGATAGAAGGATTGAAAAAGGAAGACGAATACGGGGTAGGCCAAGGAAGAGATGGAAGGATACCATAGCAGGAGACTTGGAGGCAAGAGGAGAGAGCTGGAAAGATGTGGAAGAGATACGATTGTGGGAGGACATAAAGGAGCGGACAAATTTGATTGATAAATCCAAGCTGACCCTGCCATAAGCGCGAATCGGCGATGGATAATGGTGATGAATATCACTAGGAAAACGCTTAAGTCCCGCCGCGTTGTTGGATGAGCGTAATTGGTGCATTGAGTTGTTAAGTGTTATGCGGATTTTCTGTTGTACTGTGAAAAAATCATTACTTAGTTGATTTTTTTAAAATTAATTTAAATTAAATAAAAAATAAACTTTAATTTTAATTTTTTTAATTATTCGTAATTTAAAAAAAGAAAAAAATCGTAAAATTTCGATTTTCATAACAAATAATTTTTCGATTGCGCTCAGATTTCACACGAATATATTAATTCATGAAATTAAGGTTCTGTGAAAAAATCATTACGATCGGATAAAGCATGTAGGTGCTATAAGCCAAAGAAATTTGAAAATCAAAAAAATTAAAAAAATTGCGATTTTTTAAAGAAATTTATCTTTCGATAACGCTCAAAATTCACACGAATATATCAATTCATAAAATAAAGGTTGTGTGAAAAAATTATTACAATCGGACAAAGCATGCAGGTGTTATAAATCGAAGAATTTTGTTAAAAATCGAAAAAAATCGTAAAATTGCGATTTTCATGAGAAATAATTTTTCGATCGATTTTTCCCCCCGTGCAGTTCTTCGTTCAGAGATTTCATAGACCTCCATAAAATTTCTTGGAGTATTGGTTTAGCCGGAATCGTGTTCACAGACACAAAAATACAAAAAAAAAAAAGAAAAAAAAAAAAAAAAAAACATTCCGGATTTTTTTCTCCAGTGTAGTGAAATGGAATCTTCGCTTCGCTCGCTACGCTCATCCCAAAATAATTTAATAGTTAATTTAATATGTTTCAACTTGTTCATATATTATGAGTACATACAGGGTTTATCAAAAGAACACAACAAACTCTTAACAATCAACCGGTAAGATCCTTGTTTCATAATCATGATTGGTAGATTAGACCAATTACAGCAAACATGAGAATTAACTTAGGTAGTTGTAGTTTTGTACTTTTCACTAACAGATTTTAAACTTTTTTAAATTGTGACTTTATCCGATGGCCAAACAGTTCTTTACATCCACCCTGGCCGTCGAACATTCGAAAACATCAACGTATTTTTTTCAGAACGACGAGGCGCGGCATCTGTTCCTGGAGTGGTGCCTTCCAATTGCTCGGAGCATTTGGGAATATCAGATTAAGCCTCTGCAGTCCCGGCAAATACTTCGGTATCATCGCAACGGTCCGCGCGATGGAACGTTTCTCCAAAGACTGATACTTAAGGATTTTTATCTTTTTGCATCCCTTTATGATGGCTGACAACCCTTTGCGTGTAATAAAGTTTGCATTCTTCGGCTTGAGGTACAATTTGGTTAAGTTCCTCAGCTTTTCAACAATGACCAAAATCGATTCGTCATGGAGATTGCAATTTTCAAGATTGAGTAAAGTCAGGCCTTTTAAAGAAGGGCTTGAAAACATTGAGATCCAAGCTTCGTCGGTTTTTCGAGGAAAGTGCTTAAACCGGAGATGGCGCAGGCTTGACATGTTAGCGATCAGGTTGAGAAATCCGCGGGTCGGCTCTTGATAACCATATTTATAAATCTCGTATGTTGCCTCCATGGATAGCTCATTTAGATGGGTGCACTTGCTGATGGCTCTTCCAGCTCTTATAGTCCACTGTTTACAACAAACATGCAACACTCGCAGAGTGCCGCACACCTGCTCACACAATACTACAATTGCCTTGCTTCATCTAGGCCGTGATGCGGAAATGGACTATAATCGATCAACGACACCACCTCCAATCTCATGCAGAAGTTCAAGAGATGAAACACCGGATCTGATCTCCATCGAAGCATATAACTCACTTCTTTCAAATGAGCCAGCATTCTCATGACTTCTTTATAGTTTGTCCATCTTATTTAATTCTGTTTTATTACTTTCTGCCTCATGGTGAATCTCTAAAAATTTCTTGACAGTACTGCTTAAATCTTTCTTATCGAAATAGGGTGACGCTAAATGTTTTGCGTTGTGCAGATATCCGATCAATTGGTTTGTGGCTGTGATACTTGGCAGGCGATAGAGCTGGAGATCCCCGTGCAGACGGCTCCACCGTGTACAAACCTTCGGGAGCGTATTGCAGATATCACTCACAGGCAGATACGAGAAGATGTTTATCATCAGCTCGTCCGGGAGGCTGTTGATGCTGGCCGCGCTTGTGATCTGGCTGCCGAGTTTCATCGTCTTATCGGGGATGTCACGCTTCGCCTTCTTCCCCATATTTCAACAAGGTTGGATAATAAAAAAAATGTAACCTAAATGGTACTATAAAACTTAGAAAAACTTTTCCATTACGTGTTGTGAATTAAACTTCAAAGTTGTGCGCCTAGAAGGTAATAAGAGTATCTATGGATACAAGTCATACTAGTTGTGTATTTTTGTTTTTATTGTTTACTGTAACCAAAATACTGTTATAGGAATAGCTTTGCTGTTGAAACGATGTACATGGTATTGTCATCGCATTGTTGCCAGTAGATCAAGAAGTTGAACTTCTTTGTCGATTAGGAAGCTGTTGTTAGTAGCGCCAGTGGCGCGGTGGTGACTTGGTATGGAACTTCATCGAATTGTTTGTCATTGTTTGTCGCCAATATTTCCATTCAATAACAGTACAGGGCCCGGGGTAGAATTGGCCCAGAGCATGGCTCTGCTAATCGTAAAAGGCGATTCAAGAGAAAAAGTCCACCTCGCAAACATCAGCTAGTAAGAGCAGAGTATCTTACTCCCCAACTAGAGGCGAGCTCTGGCAATCGTCGTCGGGGACCTTGCCCCTTCCCTTGACGACCCCCCGGCGACGATGACAATGACACAACGAACGATGACAAAGACGATGACGACCGCGACGTGAGAAACCCCCCTTCCTCCCCTTACCCGTGGCTGGTTCTGACCAGCATGGGCTCCTCCTCCCCACCCCCCTTATGCTAGAGTGGTGCATTATGACCTAACGGTTGACGCGTCCTTAATCCAAATAAACCAAAATCAATAACAGTATTTGTTGTAATTGCCTTAGTTGAAAAGTCTGTTTTACGAGGCAGTACTCGGTGTTTTGTGTGGAAACGTCGGTTTACATATTCGTCGCTTGTTCTCGCATTCAGTAATGGAGGATGTGTCAGGTCATGAATTTTCGAAATTTCTGGGAGCCACTCTCCCTCTTATCCCTAGGGTCACCAAAATCATCTTGCATCAACCTTGTATGAAAGACAATGACAACAAAAGTTGTACTATGCCAATTGGATGTCACGATCTTTAAAGTAGAGTGACATTTTCCGTCCTCATGAACATTTTGTCTCACGAATTGGATGTAGGTTAAAACCAAACGTATAAGGGTAGCATTTGCAACCTATTGTTCAATGGCGTCGTCCGTACGTGAATCGTGGCTGAACATTCGTTTGCTGTTCTATATTTCAAATTCCGATTTCTGGTTGGGAAATGTTCGCTCGTCGATGGTGTCTTTACCGACGTGGTTGGCTTGGTCTGCTTTAATTTAAGTCCCGCACAGAAAATGAGATGTGGTCATTTACTTTTTTGCTTGGAGATTTCCATAGGAGACCAAAACTTATGAATACATTTTAATTGATAACTTTCGACTAATATTATGCAAGAGAATACTTAAATAAATTCATGTCGAGGGTAATTTCCCCTTTAAGAGGGATTTGAACCAACCTACGAACGATTAATTTGATTTTAACCGTTGCCATCGCGGAAGGAAGCAAATATCATTGGCAATATTAAAAGATCGTGTCATTTCTCAGGATGTAATTTTAATCTTTCTTGTCTCTTCATTTCCCAGTTAGCGACTTCCTGACGAGGACACTAACCCAATTTGATCGCATCCTGGGTAATCCTGACAGTAGCTGCTAAGAGAGAGATAATACATATTAATGGGGAATATAACCGATCGAACGATCGGAAGAAATCTCATTTTCAACCTCGGTAGTCTTTAATCACAAGGCGGTCTCTGCAGACAAAGCTGTTGCCTTGCAACACAAAATAGCAAACAAGTAAAATAAAAATACCAAATACCAAATACAAAAGTAAAACAATAAAGCACTTAATTAATTAATAGATAAGAGTTGTCAAATAAGCTCTCGATTTCACTAACATAATAATATTGCTGAACTTAGTTAGCTAGGAGACCAGTGAAGATAATGCATTTCTTCATTGCACCAACATCTGTTGTGTGACAATTATTTGTCTAGGACAGGTTTTAAATATAAATTATATTCTAACATATTTCGTAAATACAATATTTCTTGTTTCCAAAACCAGTGAATAATACCAAAATGCCAGTTCATGAACTTATTCTTACGTTTAAGTTATAGAAATTTAATGTTCTAGCAACAAGCATGTCTCGGGTAGCTGGTTCTTGGTTCTTTGTATTTATTGGTTGGTCTTGTGGTTAGCGTCTCTGCTTCCAATGCAGAAAGTCCATGGTTCGATTCCCGCTACAGGCAGAAGTTTTTCAACTTCTGATGTGGACTTAAGTCCATCAGTTCTTGACGTAGAAATGTATATACGGTGATTTTGGATCCGACCTAGCAACGAGACTCATAATAAATTCGAACGTTGTTCCAAACTAGCCTTGTTGTGTAATCGTGTCCAGCTTGATTGAATGGTGTTTCCTCGTCCTTCGTTCGTCGATAGTGTCAGCGACTACATAGTATGATTAGTCGGCTTTAAATTAAATGTACCCCACTGAAAATCAGTAATGATGACTGAGAATGTTGACTTAAAATACGATTTTTTATTGCTTGGTACTTGGTACCTTTCTCCTAAAATATGTTTTACCTCTCCACCCCAAACATCACACTTCAAATTTATTTGTGCAACGAAACGATTAGCGATTGTATTTTGTTAGATTCAACATTGGTGCAACCATCTTCTTCCTACAACTCGCAGGTGTTTCTTAAGTGTACCCTAACGACGGACAAAGCGTCGCAAGTTCTATTGGAAATCAGTGCAGAAAGCTAGCTTAAGTTGACTTGAATCAGAGCGCAGTGTCCTCGACAGACGGGTTAACCTCAAATCAAGCATCGAGTGTGACTTGTCAGCGCCTGATGACCCTTTTCACGTTTTAGATGATGGGAAATGTGAAAACTCGACCTGATGAAGTAGGAAAACTCGTCCGAGCTGTCATTTGTGATTGACGTTGCGAGGGGTTTGTTATTGATCTTGAAAGTACCATAGGTGAGTGAGTGAGTACTTTCCACTCATATCGCTGTAACACGACGTACACCTCACAATGTGTGTGGCATGAACAACCCTACTAACTACATGCAAACAAAACAGACAGTGTTGGCTCGAGCTCTAAGCGCTCGACTCTGATTCGGGAGGTCCCAGGTTCGAATCCCGTCGACCGGAAATCCTGACCGAAGTTTTTTCCGGGGTTTTCCTCAGTCGTTAAGGCGAATGCAAGGGATTGAGTCCTCTTAAACAGCCCTCTCGGTTATCCATTCACAATTTCCTATCCGCACATACCTAGTTCACCTGAAGAGGGGCTAATTGCACGACAAAAAAAAATCTACTCGTATCGCTGTAACACGACATACACCTCAAAATGTATGTGGCATAGTAAGCATAAACAACACTAATAACTACATACATACAAACATAACTGCAATACTATAAAGCTATAGTTTTTTTTTAGTTGGTATTGGAAATGTTAGAAATCGTGATGATGTTATCAGGCAATAGAATATAAGGTGAAGAGAGTAGGAGATGTGTTTAAGGCAAATTGCTGTTCGCTCGGCTGACTGACACCACAGGTGTTTGCAATTTTCAACATAAAATATGTTATGAATGTTAAAATAAAGGGGCTCTGCAATAACACATTTCCAAATTTTGTTTTAGAATGATGTATAAAAAATAAATTAGTTTTCGCGAATTTTGATTTTGTTAAAAACTACCAACATTGACTATATTCGTGATTTTTTTCTGACAAATTAAGACAAAATTTGAAAATCTATGACCTCAGGGCTGTCCATGTATGCTTTATTGACAACTTTTTGGATGAGCGAAGCGAAGACTTCAATTTGACTTTGTGTTTTTTGTTTATCTTTTACTTACGTTACCCCAAGAAAAATAGCTCGGGTGTTTTGTTTTTGTTAGTTTTTTTGCCTGTTCGCTCTTTACCGGGCAAACGGCATATGCGATCTTGATGAAAATTTGAGGGGACCTTCGAAATATCTGAACTTAGAGCTGTATTGTTTTTGGGTACAATCGAAGAAATATTTCTCATAAATATCGTACTTTTACGATTTTTTTCGATTTTTAGTGCGATATTTTTGTGATATTTGGCAAACGGCTACTCCGATATTGATGAAACTTTATGGGAACGTTTAAAATCACTAAAATCATATATGTTATGATTTTAGAGACATTTGAAAAAATATTTCTTATAGAAATCGTACTTTTACGTTTTTTTTCCGGTTTTCAATACGATATTTTCGTAATATTTGGGTCGATTTTGACCCAACGGGTGGGGCTACAACGTTCATATTTTACATTGACATAAAGATTATGGTGATGTAGTGCCTCTTGGAAGAAAAAGCTGAAAATGTTGGTCAAAATTCATAGAAATAAAGGTTTTAATATAAGCCTTTTACAGGTGTATAATGAACAAGAATTGGATGAGCGAAGCGAAGACTTCAATTTCACTGACCCCCCAAAAAATTTAGCTCGTTGTTTTTTGTTTGTTTGTTTTTTTTTTTTTTGGCTGTTTGTTCGCACGATTCCGGGCAAACGGCATATGCGATCTTGATGAAAATTGAAGGGGACCTTTCGAAATCTCTGAAATTAGACGTGCCACGTTTTTGGGTACAATCGAAGAAATATTTCTCATGAATATCGCACTTTTACGATTTTTTTTCGATTTTTAGTGCGATATTTTCGAGACTATTTGGGCCGATTCTGACCAAACGGGTAGGGCTACAAGTTCATATTTCACATTGACATTAAGGTAATGGTGATGTATTGCTTTCTGAAAGAAAAAGTTGAAAAAGGTTAGTCAGAATCTATAGAAATAAAGCTTTTAATATAAGTTTTTTGACTTTTGTGCGATATTTTCGTGCCATTTGGGTCAATTCTGACCAAACGGGTAGGCCTTCAACGTTCATATTTACATGGACATTAAGGTTATGGTGATGTAGTGCGTTTTTAAAGAAAAAAGTTGAAAAGTTAGCCAGAATCTATAGAAATAAAGCTTTTAATATAAGTTTTTACGTTAAATATCGCAATTTGACAGTTTGACAAAAGGGTTTCAACGTTCATATTATACATGGCATTAGGTTATAGTGCATAACCTAAAAGCAATTGAAAAGTAAGCATATCCACGCAAATAAAAGCTTTTAATAAAGTCATATCAACGCAGGTCGAGAACTTTAGCAAATCCTTAATAGCAAGTAGAAACAAGCATGAAAAGTAAGAGATTCCACACAAAACGAAACTTGACAAAACTCATCCATCAAAATAGCGTTTTCCTATCAACGAACTGGAAAAAAGGTTCCAAGCGGCTTATTCCAAAAGTATCCATCATACGCGATGGGAAATCTTCGGCAAGCGAAAGTTATTTGCTACTGGCAAATGTGTTATTGCTAAAACGATGCAAAATAGTAAGGAAGTTAATTTTTTGTTGATAATGAATGACATAATAGTTATCTTACTATTTTGCATTGAAGAAATGACAAACTGTTACATCTTACTTTTTGATAAGACATGGCGTAACAAAAATGGCCATAAACATCTTTACTTTTAAGGATGAATTGGTACCCAAAAAAATAATAATCACAGGTACGTGTGTTTCGAAAACCGTCTAATCTAATTGTTACTATTTCATCCTCAAAATTACATAAACTTCCCCAATCACTCCAATTTGCCGGACCTAACATTGTGGTTCACATTTTGCCACGGGCTAAAATCTGTTTAATAAACTGAGAGTGAGGGAGAGTTTGACTTGAGGGCTATTCACAGTTCACAATTTCGAATTGAATTATTTCCTAACCTAACCTCCCTGACGATAATTGTAGACGGACGATTATAATTACTACAGTTTTCCTGGTTACGATGATTAAACTAAGGTTCAAGTTAATTGACATTTAACTTTTTAATTTATTGCTTGACGTAGTGTACCGACACAGCACGATTCGTTGGGTAAACACAAATCATACACACGCTTAATACAGAATTGAAAAACAAAATATTTTTTCTTTAAAAATTGTTCGATTTTTTAAACATATTTCCATCGCACGATACGAATGGGTAAAACCAATATCAAATACCCAAAAAAGAAAAACTGAAACTGTTTTATCTTTTAATTTTGTATTCACAACTTTTAAGTACATTTTGAAACACACTAATAAATTATATTCAAACATTACCAGTGTAAATATAAACCGTAACTTTAAAATCCTCTCCTGGTTTTGATTTTTTAAATTTTTTTATGCAAATGTTTAAACTTTCATCATGAACCAATTTTGGTAAGTTGCCAATTTTGTGCATCATATTTTAACTTATATATAAAAATGAACCTTCATTGGTCTCTGCAGCCAGTGCTGTTGCCTTACGACACAGAATAACAATCAATTGATAAAAATACTTTGAAATGAAAAATTAACATTAATTGAACAAACAGCTAAAATATAACCTACAAACTATATGTGGTTTCTAAAAATACTAATAAACCATTGCAGTACACATATTACAATCTCATCAGTTAAATTAATTAGTATAGTAAAATTTTAAATTTTGCCTTTTATTTGTTGCATCTTGTAATTTTCCCTTGCTTCATCATTAACGCAACTTTTAAGAAATAAACTTCCTAAACACAGTTGAGAGAAATATTTATTTTCAATATGTTTGATGTTCAAATCAAATTTTATATTTTTGCTGACCTCCGATAGGATAAAATGGGAATTTTTTAAATTATGTTTATTTTCTCAAGCACTAAAAACAAGAAAAAATGAACTAACGAAATATGTATGGGCGTACATAAAGGGCGCAGGAAGTGTTTTGATAAATTACAAAGTTAATGAACCTAGTTTGTAGATAATACTTTGTGAAGTGGCCCGTTCTCTTTTCTAGTTATGGGTAATTTATTACATGACTACGACAGCTGCCTTTTGTCAACGTCATTGAGTATGTTAAAAATACCTACATTTCCAAAGCAAAACCTACCCTAACACGTCATCGGCTCACGTTTAGTTCATTATTCACAATTCACACACGAAAAAGTTGTGTTTCGACTCTAATGACAGGGTTGTTTTCACAAAAACTCCTACATTAGGTGACTTTATCTCGATCTCCGCCGTTAACACATTTACTATCGCATTAGTCAGCCTTATTAAGCTCGGGCTGGTTGCCGGGGTTGTCGACACAATAATGTGGCCGGTATTTGTTTTCGTGGGGTGGGGAGGCGGGGGTGGCTTATCTAGTTCGTGAACGAGGCTGAAGGGGTTAAAACATCTTAGGTGGAGAATGAGCAGCAAGTTCGGGGGGGGGGGGGAGAATACGTGTAGTCTATCTAAAATATATAATTTTCTATAAGAGTGAATATTTTGGTTTAATATAACTTTGCGCACTCTATGCTTAGTGTGTGTGTGTGTGTGTGTGTGTAGCATGACTACCGATTGACATGGTTACATATCAAAATCTCTTTTGCCCTTTAACAAGGATGATACATAATGTTTGACGCGAATCTGGTGGAAAGGGGAGAAAAGCCAGCCAGCCAGCCCCCCCCCCCCCGCCATAAAGTTTGAAAAATCATGATCCGGCACCTCCACCATTTTTAAAAAGTGTAAACAATCAACGCACTTTTTAAAGAAACCTTACATTTCACCTACGGCAAATTAATAAATTTCTGCATTCTTCTATACAATCTTTGGATTAAGTAGCTCCAGTAGCTGTGCTTGTTTTATTACTTACATTTATTTTGAGTCTCTAATATACCAATATTATCAGTAAATTAAAGAACACTTGCAATATTGTGCTGGCGGGCCAACTCAGCTTTCATTGTTAAAGGTCTAGTGTTCAACAATTCATTTAACTTTTGTTTTAAAACAAGGTGTAAAAACTATAATCTTTCAACGCAATATCAACTTAAACTATGCTGCTTCGTCACTTCTATGTTCTGAGGTGCTTCTTTGGTACTATTGCCCTGTGTGAACCTTATAAAAATAGTTTAACGCTAACCTTACACCGTCATGTACTCAGTAGCGTGTTTTATTATCATCAAGTTGCATCCCCCCAAATATTAGATTAAGTGTAGCCAACCTAACCAGGATAATACACCGTGCTCTTTCTAACTGCGTGGGCAGTGCCCGGTATTTTGAGTTCACACTCGAAGACTGTTGGTGTGAGGAGTTCCTCGTCGTCGAGGACTTTGGTGGCGAATATGTCGTACACCCCTTTGTTCGTCTTGGTCGTCACTACCAGCACCTCGCCCATCAGACCAGATCTGTAACAAGGTTACATCAACAGGCGTTACACTTGGTGTTCGAGTTCCATCAATATGATTTGATTTATTCGAACAGTTAATATTATTCAGTTAGCAGTAACAAGTTGTAGATGACAGTTAGAAGAAAAAAATTCTAAAAAGTTATTTTCCAAATAACGTAAAAAAATAAAGAAATAAGACAAAACAAGAACGTTTAAATTAATCTTTAATAAACCAGAGTGAAATATTAAAATATAAATTAATTGCGCAACAATTTTTAAGGCTATTCGACCGCGTTCTTCTATTTCCTCAAATATGCTTTCAAGTCAAAATATGGCTTTGAAACCTTGGCTCGTTTTAGAAAATCAATTTTTATCTGATCGGGCAAAAGGCAAATATCGCCCCTTTAAAATAATTTCAAACTTCATCTAGAAGCAACTGATAGAAAAAACATTTTTTAATAATAATTATTGTTTTTCCTGGGAATGTTTTGTTTGCCGGGACAAATCAGTACAAAATACCGCCAAACAAAAAAATTCGCAGGAAAGACAGTAAAAAAATATTTTTTCTCTCAGTCAGCCTCTAGAAAACCAGTTGAAAAGTTGAAAATTGTTGTCACAAAAACACAACTACCTACGTTGAATGGTGTGCTTCGACGAATTGAAGTTTGAAATTATTTTGAAGAGGCGATATTTGCCGTGTGCCCGATCAGAAAAAAAAGTTTTCATTTTCTAATAGAGCCAGGTTTTAAACACATTCACTTATTATTTAGATATTGGTAAGCAAAATTGGGATGAAAAAGCGTTGTAACTTTGCGCAGGGAACCTAGCTAATATGCAGTTCGAAAAAAAAAGAACGCTCAACAATTAGTGACATAAAGTAGGATTATAATAGCAGTATTTTTTTTTTTTTTTTGGACATACTTGCAAGAAAATTACAATTATATCAATTCTAATCCCAACAGCAGTTAATTGTTACTGAGCGGTTTAATATTAATTTCGACAATACCTATACAACAACCAATAAAAAAAATATAAACTAGTCAACTTAGTTTCTGAGTTTGCGCGATTTTTCGTTAAGGTCCTTAAATGTATCCACGCGCTAAACAATCGACAAGATGAGCAAAAAATCATGAGAAATATAGAAATCCATTGACATTTGTGTGATTAAGAATGAAGACACATCAGAAACCATCCCAAAATCAATTTACTGCTGGTTTAGATCGGATTGATATAACTTGAGATTTTTGGTGATATCCCCAATCAAACTCCAGCATCTCAAATCTGAAGACTTGTGTATCCTCAGATTATGCTAATAAGTCACTCCAAATGTCTGAGATACTTAGGCCTTTATAGCTGTTTAAAAACATATGTCGGGATTCCCCTTAATGTGAGTGTGTCGTCTCGCGATAAAAACGATCACGACGCCCGATTGACATGGCCACATAACAGTTATTGGATTTTTTTTTTTTTTTTTTTTACATTATTTGGAAATTGGAAGATAATATTTTTTAACTGTTATCTTCTAACTATCCTATACCAAGTCTTGTTGTTACTGTAAACTTAATAATATTTACATAACAAAAAAACATAACAAACACCAATCAATTAAATAAATATAAACTTAAGTCACACATCATACTCAGTAACTTTAAATATTCGGCGAATTTTCGACTTGTGTCCCCTAATATGTATCCAACCGCGCTATACACACTGGCACGAATGGCAATGTAAAAAAATCAGCAAAAACATAGAAATCCATTGACATTTTTGTGAGTTCAATACTAATTATTGTTATTATTGTGCAGCTTGTCATCCTATAGAACATGTCTGTGCTTTACAGAAATCGACTTCCGTGAAACTAGAGCATTCATGTTGGTGATATCCCCAACTTACAAACTTTTCCCGATGCATCTCAAACTTCGTGAAGTACTTTGTGTATTCCCCTCAAGATTATGCAATAAAGTAACAACCCAAAGATGTCTGAAGATACTTGTAGTCCTCTTATTACTGTAGATAACTAATCACACAGCTAAGTACAGTACATACAACTTTAAACGTACGTTCAAGTGCCAATTTAATACACTTCAATAAATCTTACCAAGTATCCCGAGTTTTAGAACTTGAACACAAGTTTCAATTCAAGAAACCACCCAAACTCGCAACTCAAACCAAATTGCATCTTGAGAATTGTTTCTTGAACAACAGCACAAATGAGAATGCATTGGTTTAAGTTGCAATTTCTGAACAGTATAGTGTTGTTGAGAGGTTTCAAATTGGACCAAGGGAAAAGTTAGATAATTCTGAGTTATTTGCGGGCAAACTATTTCAATAAGTTGGTACACAAAACTTGTTGAAACAATATTTGAAGAAATTTACTACAATGTTGTCTAATCTTAAGGAGAGAGGTCACAGAAACTCCCAACATCTAAAGTTTTCACTGTACTAGGCTGATTTTTTGTGTGTATGTCAATCAAGAGGTTAATTAATAAAAAAATATATAAAATTAAATAAAATTAAATTAAAATAATTGCATTGTTATTAACTTTTCTTTGTTGAATTAGCAATAAATTACCTGGGAAATGTTTTTATGATAACCAATGAACATTATTGAAAATTTTCAACTTTAAAATGAAGCTTATGTTCCCCTTATAAACATTGCTTCATTATATATTTTTTAAGTCTTATGCTCAAATATTAAATGAACTAGA
Source organism: Sweltsa coloradensis (assembly GCA_024449915.1). NCBI lineage: Eukaryota > Metazoa > Arthropoda > Insecta > Plecoptera > Chloroperlidae > Sweltsa > Sweltsa coloradensis. The sequence goes on along the minus strand of JAMZAV010000225.1, from coordinate 699,244 downwards.
GTTTCGCACGTCCTAAGAAATATAAAACAAATAGATAAGAGGTAAATGGAACTCAAAGTTTTTATAAACCATAATTACATCCGTACAGAGCGCTAACAAATTTTACACAAGAAGACTAATTATGAACTTATTATGTATGTGCATGACAATTTAGAATCATCACACAATGTAATATTTTTTAAATTTGTTTGGGAAAAATAAGTTGCTCTCTCTCATAATTTTAGGGACATACATCCTTTATTCAAATTCAGTAATGGAAATGGAAATTTAAATGGTACACGTAGAAAAGGTACTTTCCAGGATATATGATGAGGTCTACCTCTTATGTGGAGATAATTATGTGTGAGAAGATTAAGAAAATATTTTAAGCAATTGTTTGAAGAACCTTACTTGGGAGATGGAATTCTAAATACTTATTCCAATTAAAAGCTGATAATTAAATTTTTAAAGAAAATCAAATGTTGGTATTAGATTTTTTAGGTATATATTTTTGTTGAACTGTTTTTTTCGTATCGTTATTGATATTATGTTGTGTTTGGAATTACGCACTTGAAACATACAAAAACGTTCTTGTATAGTAATGTCAGAATATTGCCTAACAAAAGTGCCAGCTCGAAAAGTACTATATATGGAGCAGATGATTTTTCGGTTGTTCTTGCATCTGTTATCCTGTTTTATCAATAACCAAATTGAATTTATTAATGTATAAGCATATGTTTGAAAGTCGGGATTAGGTCTCAATAATTTAAGGTCAGGATTGATAGTTGTTTATAGACAAAATTATATAACTCAATGGTTAACCTGGTTTCAAGGAAATGAGTGACTTCTGCAAGGTAGTTTTTATTTTAAATCTCTAACACCCTTTAATGACGTAATGGGTCAAATACTGAGGAGTGGAACCCAATACAAGTGGAAGATAGTGCGGCTTGGTTTGGTGTAAGTGTTAAAGAAATGCCTTATAAGACATTGTGGAATGATAAAATACATTTTCAACAGAGTTAGGAATATGTAAGGAACCGTGCAATGTAATACAATGCGTCATCCACATCTAAAACTACAACCGCAACATATTTTGAATCTCCAACTTACTGTTTTTTCTTGTCTGGGTTCATGTAAAGCACCATCTTAGGCTCTGGGTAGATCCCCTGGGCTTGACAAGACACGTTCACAGAGCCTAGCCCCTGAAGGTGAGTGTGTTTGAACTCGAACGTTCGTTCCGGGGCTGAAAAGAACAAACACAACTTGAATTATTTTATTAAAATCCTATTTCACTAGGTACACAATAATGGATACATATAATACAAAATATGGAATACATTTTAAATATAAGGGCTTAATCGTCTAACCTATATCACACAAAAATTTCGATATTGATATCAATATATCGAAATTTTATTGTTTGTGGCAAATAATCAAAATACCTTTAAAAAAAAAAATCTAAAGAATTGTTTCAAATTATTAATAATTAATTAATATTTTTTATTTTATTTATTAATAATTAATAATTATATTAATAATGCGTGGCTAATTTGGTTGACAAGAAATCGTCAAAAGTGCATAACGAGTTTTACGTTCTCACTCACGAGTTTAATGACCCGGAACCTCCACCATAATTAAGCACGTGAATCGAAATTTGAAGAAATAAAACCAATTTTCTTAGGTATTTTCAGAACAAAGGGCTAACACATTTTTATTTTGAAATCTTAAATTGCTCGTTTTCGTTTTTGAAAAATATTTCGTTATGGAGTTGACATGTCAATATCGGAAAAATTCCCGTGACTTTCGATATCTTATCGAAATATCTTTATATTTGTCCAGCCCTACAATATAATATATTATCCATAACGTGAGGCAAGTATTTAGCATGAAAATTATTGAATTTTCGTTTCTTTTATGCTTAAAAGCGATGGATTGGTGTTGAAAATTTTTCAACATTTAGTTGAAAGCTCTATATCTCCCTTCTCCTGTTTTTTTTTCTTTGAATATGTGTGTGCGATCTTGTAAAAGACTTGCAGATTGCAATAAAATGTTGTGAGGATTCAGACGCAGGTGTGGGGTGGAACATATCTGCACCTTTGGTTAAGTTCTGACCAAAAGCGGTGAATTGTTGATTAAAATTAAAATTTATGTTTATTATCGGTGTATATTCGTTTTCACCATAAATATCTGTCCTTGTCCATAACAAATACATACAAATTAATAGATAGCAGTCAACAATTTTGTGCTCGTTTAGGCACTCATTGGATGACGTAGCGAGCGTAGCGAGTGAGCGAAGACTTTAATTTCACTGACCCCAAAAAATGTAGCTCGGGTGTTTTTTTTTTGTAGTTTTGTTTTTATTTTTTTTTATGTACTTGTTAATTTTGCTTATTCCGGCAAACGGCATATGCGATCTTGATGAAAATTTGAGGGACCTTGTTATTCTCTGAACTTAAGGATGTATGTGTTTTGGGTACAAATCGAAAAAAAATTTCTCATGAATATCGTACTTTTACGATTTTTTCCGATTTTTAATGCGATATTTTCGTGACATTGGTCCGATTCTTGACCAAAACGGGTGGGGTACAACGTTCATATTACAAATGGACATTAAATTATGCTGTATGTAACTTTTGGAAGAAAAAGTGAAAAAGTTAGCCAAAATCCAAGAAATAAATGTTTTTATATAAGTTTTTAATTTTTAGTGCGATATTTTCGTCACATTCGGGCCGATTTGACCAAACGGGTGGGGCTAAACGTTTAGATTTCACATGGACATTAAATTTGGGTTTGATGTAGTACCTTTTGAAGAAAAAGTTGAAAAAGTTGGCAGAACTACAGAAATTAAGGTTTTAATATGAGTTTTTTGAGTTTTAATAATCACCTTAATTACAAGTAACATAGAAACTTGACAAAATCACATACATCTATTCAAAAAGCACTTGCCAAGAAAAGTCAAACAACGCAAAAAAGGCAAACAAAAACTTACAAAAAAGCCATCCATCAAAGCGGGGGACTTAGCGTTTCCTAGTATACAAAAATATAATATATTCAGACCGTAACTGGCAAATAGTATACTTTCTTTTATAAAGCTCTTGTGTTTATACATGTTGTAAGAGTATATTTTCCTCGTCGAAGGATTCTTCTCAGCCTTGTGCGTGATCATCCTCTTTAGATTTCTACTGACTGGGGTTCCAGATTTCAGCATTTTAAACAACTTTTGTTAGTACAATACGCGGTCATTCGTATTTAAAGAAGTTTTTACATCCAGGTTTTAACGCGTTGAGTGTAAAGGGCTGATTAAATCTTCTAAATAATTAATGTTAGGTTAATGTGATATGGAACATTCGTTTTGCGTAACAGTAAATCAAATATTCCATTTACGAATATTTTATTCGTGGTTGTAGGTCTTCTTGTAAATTCTTATATGTTATCTTGTTTGTATAACCTAATTTGTGGAAATTTGTTTACAGTGTGCAAAAGAAAAGTTATATGAAAAAAGACCTTATAACACACCTTATTTAAAATGATTTCGACTTCATTCATCCATTAAAAAAAATTCATTTGCTTTTTCCAGTGATGCGATTCAAATCGACGACCGTTCATATACAATATCTAATGCTAGCGTTGAACATAATATTGTATCAAGCTTTGTTGAATATAATTACATTGTAACTAACTATTGACCCAGTTTTAACCGGATAAAATCATTGAACGCAACACATCTTGTATTTTATTATCTACTCTTTGGTTAATTTTAAAATATATATCAAAATTCCAAAATGAGAACAAAACTATCTGCTTTGTGGATGATAAACGATATTAATTTCATGCATACGAGGAGAATAAAACGATACCTTCGCCGTTTGATTTCATTGTATTTAAAATTATCTCTCTCGTTTTTGTCAAAGCAATCATGATATTCATAGAATTTGCCTGCCCTGGGGATAAAGTCATATTATCGCTCAATGCTATTACATCAACACAATCCCAGCTACAATACCAACCATAAAAACTTTCACGTACATCGACTGTAGACGTAAAGAATTTTATTAAAATTTCAAAGGGAATATTTAAAGTGCGGCTTATTTTGCGAGGCTCAGTCAATGATGGGCAACTTAGTGATTGATGAATTTTAAATGCCGGTAATTGCATAGCAAGCTTTACTAGGGAGCGACTGATGAAAAACGTACAACAAAACATTAATTAAGTTTGGTGTATGAACGAACGGTGATAATGTGGCTTCATAATGAATTATTAATGGTAAAGTCGTGTCTGCCTTTGAATAGGACATTAAAAAGGTAATGTTAACAATTTTACCGGAAGAATTAGACTCCCGGTCTAAACATTTCATCGCTAATTTTGAGTAACATGATCTGATTGATGTCATTAATTCATAACATTATTCATTATTCATTATTGTGTCAGAAATGCATTTGTGATGACAATAATGTTAATAATGCCTATATGTAAAAGACCACTGGTGAATTCGAAACATTTTCCCATAATGCAATAAATTAATTATTTTAAAGTTTGTGACAAAAGTGTTTTGTACTATGAACTGTCCATATTATTTATATTTGGTGTTTGTATTTCTAACATTATTCAAGGGCCTGTTAACTTATATTTTATTTTGAATTGGTGAAAGGTTGCCATTGTTTTCCTAGTAGTTTGATGAAAACCTAGAATAAGGAGGTTGAAAATATTTTCACTTAATGTAGAATAATAAAAACAATGCACAGTTCAATAATAAAAATAATATAAACCCATTTTATATTATGGATTCAAACCCACTTCCTCGTATGGAGCCACTCGCTTCAGACCTGACTAATCGTATGTGCCACCCTCCCCTCTTTTAAATTAACATAGTTTTTGTGATGTCAAAAACAATCTTTCGTGCTGATAACGTATTTACGTAACTTTAGGTCAATATTTTCTCCTAGCGAACGTATAGGACACATTTGGCAGTTGGCAAATAGCTATTCGCTTATCCGACACTTTTCAAAGTTGTCAATAAAGTGTGCAAGGAAAATATGGACATTCTTTGACTTTTTAACAAAATCTAAAATCGTGAAAATCAATTACTTTTTAAAACAAATTGAAAGCAAATAAAAAAAGTGTTAGTGTAGTTCGATTTCGCTTTCGTGACAACTGTCAAAATTTCAATCATCTGTGGTGTCAGTCGTCCGAGCGAACAGTTATTTGATAAAAACGCATGTCCTATGCTCTTAACATTTTCTGATGGATTCTACACCACCAAATACAAATATATATTTTATTACTAGGGGTCCAGGAAAGATATTTTTTGAATTGAAAAATTATGCTAAATGAAATTCAAATTATGCTTTATTTTGCTTCTTCGTTTGTTTTTTTAAAAAAAAAAACGTCGCCAAATGCGTTATTTCTCTGCGATTAAAATTGCTAAATGTAACAATCATTCAGGCACGATTGATTAGTTATAGTTTGTACCAATTGCAAAAGATGCGCAAAGATTCGAATTGGTTTATAGAATTTGACTCGAAAGTCGACAAATCAAAATCATTTAGCTATTCATCCGTCAGGTAAAGACACAACAAAACACTGACAAAATGGTTGTATGTGGAAAACCGTCATTTAATGAAATTTTTGTGTGATTTTTCCGCAATTAATATTAATAAAATGGATTTTGCTCTTCGGGCGTTAAAAATGACAAAAAGCTTTTATTTCATGTTTTAATACAAAAATGGAAAATTTCTCCCTTTTTTGCGGTTTCAAATTGCATTTTTTATAATATCATAGGCCATGAAATCTGATGAAAAACCTGTTTCAGGTATTTTAAGAAATTAATTTATTTTTTGCTAATTGCGAAATCCCTGGATCCCTTAATATTACAGAAAGTAGCTCCCAGGGTCTGAGATAGAATGAGCCCGCGCATCCCAGTATGACATTGACGTCGACGTCAATACCATATTATCCAAAGCCGTGCGCCCTAGTTTTGAAAGTAAATCGTTTTATAATAAAACGAGTAAATGCAACCAAAAACAAAACAAAAATATGAATGTAAACACTAGATTTTAATGAGAAGTGATGTAGTTCGGATGAAAAACTCAAATTAAAATTGTGTCAATAGCAGTTTTAATGATGTCGTGTTTCCTATTAAAATCTAATGTTTATTCTAATAGAAACCTGTGGTACTGGTACAACTCTAGCCTCCGGGTCGTTCCCCGTTTTGCTGTTTACTGTATTAGTTGGCACAGTATTGAACAGTTGTAGGCACATTTATAGTTAATAATGGTGTTGGTGTTTTCTGAATTCTTCGTGTTTGTGTGACATATTGTCAATAAAACCAGAGCTATTGAGAAAATTATGCGTTTCAGATATTACTTGTTCAATTATATACATCGTCAGGATTAGTGTCATTAAAAAAGAAAGTTATTATCAAATATTTTTAAGGTAAAATTATTGGTTTTACCAATCTACTTGTATACTTCTATTAAATTGTGTTAACTTATTAATAAAAGGTACTTATTACTTTGCTTAGAGCAAACGGATTTCAATGAACAGTGTTGAAAAGTGAAGAAAACCAAGCAAAATATTATTTATTTAACGTCTGTCCTATTTAGTCATAAGAAAAAAACTGATGAACACATATGTAAACAAAATACAGTTCATATAACGTCAATGCACACAAATAATAAGCAGTAATAAACATACTAATTAAATCAAAAGAAATAATAAATAAAAATATATTTATTTATGTTAGTTTCATATTTAATTAATCGTCCTTATTCATATCGTCATCTATCACCACTCATTGTATCAGAATAGCCTTAGTGCATAATAGAGACGTAGAGCAACCAAAATCAGTATCTTATCATCTAAGTGACGTTTAAAACTTTTCTAACTCACAGCAATAATGTGACCTAAAAGAATAAGTGTTTTTCTATTTGTCAAAAGACCTCTTACCAAAAATATTTTGTAACAATGTTTTTTTTTTTAATATCTTACATACTATACATATATTATTCCGAATGAACAAAGAAAGTATTTTATGTCGGCGAGAAACAAAATTCATAAAATGTATAATGGTGTTTAAACAAAAATCTGTGTAACAAAACACTCAGAAACTTAACCACACACTGTAACAGCAATGTGTATCATTTTTTCATTTTCAATTGATTTACAAAATCCACGAGACCATGATACCATTATTAATGTATGCAGTAAAATGTGTTTAATTCGTATTCTCGAAAACTTTCGTTGGGTCTGTACAGTGTATATTGACCATAACCTTTTGTGAATGTTGAATTAACTATGGATAAATCAATGCTTTTAATGACTTTTATCCCAAGCGAGCAGAAAATAACCGATTCCGCGATAATACTATACGATGACACGTGCCTAGTTAAAATGGTGGAGGTGCCGGGTCACCGTTTTACGTATTCTCCATTAGTTCGTTCTCATTCCTAATCTCTCCCTCTCTCTCCCATACTTTGAACGTGTATTGTGGAAGTGACCTTACTTTTATACATACACATTTTAACTTATAATTAAATCGTATTATTACAATAATGAAATGAACAATGAACAATAATTAAACAATGAAACTACAGGTTATACCAAGCCACAAGTATTAGGTAACTAGATCTAAAACTATTAAAAAAACACATTCATCACATTTTAACCAACAAAATACATTTTGTAAATCGTTACATACATGCCCAAGTATCAAACAATTAAAATTATACAATCAATAAATAAGTAAGATTTGAATAACAAAAGTGAAAATATTTTCTAAACGACAAAAAAAAGATAAATAAAAAACAAAAGGTTATAGCATACAAAAGTAGTGAATATGTGATAAGAGTGATTAATGAGTCATATTGGTAAATTGGCATTAATATAAATCAGATTTTCTATAATTGTTTCACAGAAAGACTTTTAAGCAATAATATTTTAAAATGGGAAAGGTATTAATTTGTGTACTCTAATGAGAAATACACATTTTCAAATCTAGTCGTATCTCGTAATTGCAATTGTTTGAGTCCCCGCTTCCAATCCCGTAGGTCACCTAGTCGATTCTCTCTTCGAAGAGAAGTTTAAACATTAACACTCAAGGTTGGGTCTGTGCACACGGTAATTTTGAAGCCGTCCTAACAACAAATCTCATAATATATTGAACAAAGTTGTTCCGAAATAAATACGTTGATTCTGACCTCACCTACATGTGAAACGTAACCTGGCATTTTGTCTATATTTCCCATTCAAAAAAATTATCCCTACTGGTTGGCCATTATTCGCTTTTTGATCGTGTGTATGCAGACAGGTTTGGCTCAGTTCACTTCAAATTCAAGTCTCCACTTAAAATCAGTTGTGCGAATGATTGGGTTGACTCTAATTACGAATGTATATACACAATACTACTTTTCGTGTTCAACTGTCGTAGTAACTGTTTGTTTCATGTTTACTGCACACAATTTATACTGCTATCAAATTAAAATCTCGCAAGCTAAATCTATGTCATGACAATACAATATTTTGTTTATCTAAAAGCATTTTTATTTATACATTTCAGTTCCAGCTTTATGTACTTAAGTGGAAATTAGGGACGCTTCCTACTTCCATTAATATTGCTCATGAATGAAAGGTTACATTTAAACCGTATACAAATATAATAATCTTTTCGGGTCAATTCAGTTTTATTAGCATCCTTATAGGTTACATTGTTACTTTGTGTTTGTTATATCATAGCATTTATTATAAAATAAACATTAATTCACTAGTTTGTCACATAAGCAAGGGTTCTGTCCACCGACTATCTACTATATGTACTCGGCGTCAGAAGTAAATCAAGGGGTCTCGTTGTGTCTACAATACCCAGCCCTTGATTTACTTTTGACGCCGGGTGTACAAACATATAACAATTATTGCTTTTACAAAGTAAGTGGTCGAAATCGATCAAATTGGTAATAACAGCTGATAATGTTTCCATTACATATAAACAAAATTGTAATCCCTATCTTTGTTAATCGTCTTAGTAAGTTTAAACAAATTTGTTTATTTATCATGTTTTACAGTGGACTTCTTAAAATAATTATTAGAGAAAATTTATGTTACCTCGCCTTGTTAAAAGAAATCCCCAGCCTATGCTCGTGAATCTATCTGAAAGGGTTAAACACGAGGCGAATAAAGTTCATATTAGACTGATCGACATGTGAGCGCCACACTTCGATACACAAGAGTATCGAGGGCCGAAGTGCTGAGCAAACATAAAAGGTCGCACCCAAGTGTTTGTGCTGGGGTGCAGGCCCACGTCAGTTTCGACCAGCGCGGTAATAAATCAACCAATGGGGACGTCGCGTGCGTTACGCGCGCCGCAATCTCGAGACGCGTTGATGCGTGAAACGCGTCGAGTCATCCATCAAACATCAAACGCGTGGAAATTACTTCTTTTCTAACAATCTTACTTATCAAATATTCAGAATGGAAATCTTATTAATAACTACTTTAAAAAATCGACTACTATCAAACCTACCCCATCCCCCAAACTAAAATATGACGTAGGAATCTAGTACAGAAGCTAAGATCGCCTGGCAAATGTGTCATAAATTGTTTTTGGCATTGTTGATATATTATTACTCCAAACTTTGCTTAATAATATTTCATTATTTTAAGTGTGCAATTCCGTAGGCTATAGTTGTTGTCTTTTGTTAGATGTCTTCCATTGTAAGTTAGTTTATATAACTGAATAGGATAGACTTTAAATAAATAAATATGGTTCATCAAACATCAAACGGGTGGAAATTACTTCTTTTCTCACAATCTTACTTATCAAATATTCAGAATGGAAATCTTATTAAAGGGGCTAAAAACCCCAAAAATTATTTTTTACCACGTGATCTATAGCACAATACTACACTTAAATGACCGTTTAAAAAATTATATCTTGTAACTGTGATTTAACACGATTTTTTTTAATTTTTTTGATCCAGAAATTGGCGAAAATTGGTGTTTTGGAAAATTTCCTAAATCAGCTTTAACCTGCTTCTTTTTTGGTCCACATAGATACTAGAGCATAGTACCAATCTTAAATGTGCCTTTATAACATCGTGTCGTGAAACTGTGCCCAAATATACCCTCAAACACGAAAAAATATGCATTCCAAAATCACACCCCATCTTGGTAATCAGCATATTTTGACCGAACTACTTGCCCAAATTACAAAACAAAATATAGAGAATTTACAGAAAAGGCTGTCGAGTACGTCAATAATGGCCAATATTTTTTTGGATCAAAATCCTCCAAGGTCACGGGGCATAAAGATCGTCCCCATGTTATTTCTTATGAGAGATTTTTGCCGATGGGACCTAGCTCGAAAAATGTCATGTTTGACAATTGTTTGGGAGGTCATGGTGGCCCCAATAATTTTTCTGTTAATTTATAAATTCATTACTAGTTAGCCTGAATGAAATATATTTTTTGAGTTTAGCGGTTAAATACCCCTTTAATAACTGCTTTAAAAAATCAACTGCTATCAAACCAACACCATTCCCCAAACATGAATTTGAAGAAGGAATCTAGTGCAGAAGCCAAGATTGTCCGGCAAATGTGTTAAAATTGTTTTATTTAAAATGATAAACTAATTTTAGAAGGTAAGGTTAGTTAAAATGATTTGTAGAACTATGCAAAACTCAAAAATAAAACAGTGGGTACAATATTTCAATGGTTGATCCGTCAGGTTCAAAAAACAGTTAAAAACATGACAGCAGAATGGGCTTCGAAACAAAAAAAAAACTACCATCTATGTAAAATAAATAGAGTCAAAATAACAACCATATATTATTTTTTATTTTATGCACTTTATTTTACTTAGATGGCAGTGTTTGTTTGTTTCGAAGATAATTCTGGTGTCAATATTTTTTACTGTAATTAAACCTGAAGAAGATGGTTAAATAACCATTGCAATATTGTAACCACAGTTTTAAAAAACTAACTAGTAACAAATCGTTATCATTAAAAAGTTGCTGCCAAGCATTGCTAACATTTAATGATTTTACGATTGAATTTATGAAGTTCTCATCCATCTAGTGGTTCACTTTGAAAGACAGTTTTTATAACTGAATAGAATAGACTTTATATAAATGATTGAATAAATATTGTTAATTGTTTTGCGTCCACATTTGATGTATAAACACAAATATGACCAAGTGGTTAAGAAGTAATCGATGGAGGTTATTGATGCATTTTTCTACAGGTTTTAATTGTCAACACTGGAAAATCGATTCCATTCGTCCGGTGATACTGACTGAAAATTTGTTCAAGATTTTCTTCAGACAGAAGCAATTATTGGAATCGTTATCAATGAATTTTCATATGTACATACGTGTACAACCCATATGATAACAAGATTTAAAATAATTATTTTATTGGACGTTGGTTACACAGTGAGCACATTCAATTATTTCATTTATTTATTATAATTTTTTTTAATTATAAATTTTTTAAATTATTCAATTATTTATTGTTTGGTAAATTTCCTTGTTCTTTAAAAAAACAAATGTATAAAATAGTATTTATTTAATTATTTCACTTCTGTAATATTCAGTTAAAAAACTGAGTTACAAAGAAGGACAACTAAACAAATCTAATAACATAGATACAGACACAACAATGAACTACAGTTAAATAAATATTTGAAATAGTAATATTATAACAACAATTGCATTAAAACACACAAATTTTGTAACAAATTCAAAAAGGATAATGAATGCAATTAATAATTGAATCAAATATAAAAAAAGTGGTAAAAAAAAGGAGAAAAAAATAATTAAAAAGGAAAGCCTTTTCAGGGGGAGTATGATAGGCGTTACCAGTGTGAAATATTATAGAAATTTCGTTTGTTGGTTTTGTTAAAATCTCATTACTTTTAGCTCGGTGATTATGATTAAATAATTACTTAAAACGAGTTGGGCGATCTCATCATTTATTCTCATTACAAGCATGAAAAGTTCAAAATCGCCTGGCCCATGAAGATAAGGGTGTGTACTTCGCTTAGGTTTAAATTGGTCTGCTCTGTTAGTTTAGCGTCAATTCGAGTGTCACTTTCGAGATAGATCGATCGAGTGTCGAGTTGTCGACTCGCGTCAATATGTTGCCTGACGTGTCTTGCATACAGTAATAACCTGCATGGGGGGGAGGGGGCGGGGCAAGGTCACAGATCATAGGGCGGGACATTCTATAACAGGGGTGGTAAAACAATGGATCATGCTGACAGAAATAACTTAGTCATAGGAGAAAGGGGGCGGGGCTAGGTCACAGATCTTAGGGCGGGACATTCTATCACAGGGGTGGTAAAACACGTAGGGTGGGACATTCTAACAGGGGTGGTAAAACACTTGATTTTGCTACAGTATTAACTAGTCATAGGAGAAAGGAGGCGGGGCAAGGTCATAGATCGTAGGGCGGGACATGAAGCAAGTTACGATTGTTGACTAGTTATCTGCCATATTCGGTCAGTGGTGCGCTTCTTTGGCGAAAGTCTACACCTCAATGGACTTATCTTGTAACTTCATATTCATATTCACTAACTTCATATTTAAAATTGGGGGTACTTTATTGTTCACTAACGGGACACACAGGCAAATAATGTTTTTTAAAAAACTCCAAACGTCTATAGAAGAGTTTCAGGAAGTCTTTGGCGGCGCAGTATCTATACTAACTTTAGCCGACTGTTTGGCAACTAAGAAGAAATCACATGTTTTACGTGACCTACACTGATAACAATAATTAAACGACGCAAAATGTCAAGATATCCGTCAGCTAATAGACCATTTTCAGAATTCACTGCGCATGCGCGATCCGTTGCAAAACATTATGGGAGAAAGGTGCATTCACATGCTAAATGCCATTTGATTGGGATTGTGGCTGACTGCACTGCCATTGTTGGAAACGCAGTTCTCCACACACCCGAGCATATGGCATTTAGCGTGGAATTGCCCTTTCTCCCATAATGCTTTGCGCGCGCGATATAGAGGGCGCTGGTGATTTTGAAAATCGTCTATTGTTCTTCAGTAATTTTAAAATGCTTTTTGACAAGACACAAACGGCATTTCTATATCTAAAGCGTCGAAAGTGGCCAGCTGGCATAGCCCTTAAACCAGCTTTTTCAAGGTCCAAGATTTTAATAGGTAAAAAAAAAGAGATTCAATTACTTCAATTGTTTCCTTGTGAAAACGTTAATAACAGATATTAGAAAACATATTCGATTTGTTTGTGTTAAAAACAGTTATTAGAATGCATATTCTATTGATTTGAACTGCCTAATGTTATGCTGCTTTCAAGAATCTTCAATAGAATTTACCTTCTTAACATGTTTATAAATTGAAACTAGTAGAACAGGTAAATTGATTGTTAAATTGAAATTATTTGGACGTACACTGTTCTTAAAATAAATATTTTATTTGTAATATTTCGACACAGATTCTAGTGTCTTTGTCAAACTGGGTTGAACAAAGCAATTTTTTAACAATACAAATAAATATAAAATAACAAAAACGACCATGAAACAAAATTAAATGTTTCATGGTCGTTTTTGTTATTTTATATTTATTTGTATTGTTAAAAAATTGCTTTGTTCAACCCAGTTTGACAAAGACACTAGAATCTGTGTCGAAATATTACAAATAAAATATTTATTTTAATAACAGTGTACGTCCAAATAATTTCAATTTAACAATTCTTAACATTGTGTTTAGATGGCGTCAACGTAAGTTTTGCCCACCAGTCGGCCATGACAGTCAGTGTAACGTCATCTGAAACTCGCGTATTACAGTAATTATTGTGTAATGTAAGAGGAAATCTTTCATAAATATCTAAGAGGCAGTGGGTACAAGCATGACGTAGGTTTTGAAATAAGTTATGGGTCTTTACAACGTAGAATTTTTGCCTAAGGATATAAAGAGTAGTTCAAAATGTCACCCGTTTAAATCGAACATATAATATCTTGTCACTCATTGTTATGGTTTTATGTAACAGTGCACAATACACCGTGGTCACCATCCGGCGAATCAATTCATTAATTAGAATAATATACAGAAATCAAATACGTAATTAATTATGATTTGGACTTGTCTATCAATTCTTGTTAAAGGAATTTGTAAACGGTGATTTTGGAGCCGTCCTAGCAACGAGACACATAATAAATTTAAAGTTCTGAATCGACCTTGTTGATTCGGGCGTTGATCCACGGGTGTTCGCACTGTCCATACCACTAATAAGTAATTCTATACTTTCTACTAAAAAATATAGATCTTTGGTTGGTTATCGCTCACTCGTCGATTGCATGGGGGCCTACAGAGTTTGCTTGGTCGCTTTGGTTTACTGTCTCCCACTGAAAATCAGTTATATGACTGAGTGGGTAGATTCTAAATACGAATTTATTTATTTAATTTTTTAATTTGTTAACGTTCTCTATTCCTGCTAGAGGATTTTTTGCAGGTTAGTTTGTAATTACTTAAATGTTTTGCTTCACTCAATTGCAAAGTGTAATCAATGAAAATGACTTTTCACTCACAAACAATGCTATGTGCTCTTGTCTTTTTTTAAGTTCCATCACCAATTCGAAAAGCTAATAACGTTTAACACATAATTATTCTGACCGTTGGAAAACTTTATTGGGTAGAGTTCAATTTGACTGCATTGAATCAATTTAAACTGACACCTACAAAAAATTTCGTTCAAAGGTTCAATTGCAACAAACTCAAAGCATTCATTAGCTGTCGTTCAAAGCCTTTTACAACAGGATTATTGCAACTCGCGCGGGCAAGAACTCCATGCTGGAATGCTGTTAAGCTTATTTTAGCTTCAAAGTGATACACGAGCCAAATGATTACCTTGTTGGAAGGACCGTCCATGTGAAATAGTCGCTTTGGCAATAAAAAGCGGCGTTGAATTTTTGGTTTCGTTTTATACCATGACAAATTCACACGAATATATAAAAGTATTTTATTCAATCTAGAAGATAAAAGAGGACCCAAAAAGTTAGAGATTCGGGTTAAAATATCACGTTTTGTAATTTCAGGACTGTATAAAATATTATCAATTCCATAGGGTCGGGGTCACCGGGTAGAAAAACCGTAGGGTATAAGCGCCATTCAACATAAAATCTATGGCTTCAATTTCTATGTTTAAAAGTGTGCGCCGTTCGGTATAAAAATGTTTGTTTTTTTCAGAGTCAAATGGTCTTCAACAAATTTTGTCAGGAGCGCCGTTCAACCTAAAAATGTCAGCTAAAATTTCTAAGTATTTGAAAATTGTTGTGATGTACCATTCAACATAAGCGTCATTCAACATAATTCGATTCTCGCGACGGGGCATTCGGTATAAAGTTTTAGGTCGAATGACCCATCGCGACGTGCCGTTCCGTATAAAGCTTTATGTCGAATGACCCATCGCGACGGGCCGTAAGGTATAAAGTTTTAGGTCGAATGACCCTTCGCGACGGGCCGTAAGGTATAAAGTTTTAGGTCGAACGGTCCATGGCATCCATGGCAACCAACAGGCAAGCGTCATGCCAAGTGCTTGGTACTCCGTTTAAATCCGCAACCTGCAATACAGTTGTGTGTGGAGGGTTGACGTATATCTCTGTGCAGGGGCGAAATAGAAGTCCTGATGTTAATTTACTAGGAAAACACCAAAGACTTGATTGATGTTTAAAAATGTGTATGCAATGCGGAATTATACGCGGTGGTGGTCATGGAGATATAAATATTATTATTAATATTCTGTTGGGAGGCAAGCGACATTTCTCCCCTGGTGTTCCCTACCACCCTTAATATTGGAATGGATACTGGATCGTATTCTATACATTTTTCTTATTGTAATCTAGGTGCCGGTTAGGGCGCCGCAGCCAAGCCGCGGTGCGCTACACACTCAGGCACCTTATACAGCAAGCATAGTCGGGGTGATTTCGAGGTGTCACCCAGCCGTCATGAAACGTGATGTGAGCTTGAAAACTATCAAAATCGAGGGGATTTAGGTACCTGACAACACATGCCAAATTTGGTTGGGATACGAGCATTTCTTCTTGGTGAAAAAATGGCTTGAAAGTTAGCTACTACTGGTAGCTACTGCTACGGTCTTATTCGTCACTTTCAATCGGCCCGCGATTCTGACCAAACGGGTGGGGCTACAACGTTCATTGGATGAGCGAAGCGAAGACTTCAATTTCACCGACCCCCCAAAAAATTTAGCTCGGGTGTTTTTTTTTTTGTTTTTTTTTTTGTTTTTTTGTTTGTTTTTTTGTCTGTTTGTTAACTCTCTACCAGACAAACGGCTTATCCGATCTTGATGAAAATTTGACAGGACCTTCGAAATCTCTGAACTTAGAGGTGTATTGTTTTTGGGTACAATCGAAGAAATATTTCTCATGAATATCGTACTTTTACGATTTTTTTCGATTTTTAGTGCGATATTTTCGTGACATTTGGGCCAATTCTGACCAAACGGGTGGGGCTACAACGTTCATATTATACATGGACATTAAGGTTATGGTGATGTAGTACGTTTTGAAAAAAAAAATGAAAAAGTTAGCCAGAATCCATAGAAATAAAGCTTTTAATATAAGTTTTTGATTTTTTGTGCGATATTTTCGTGCCATTTGGGCCAATTCTGACCAAACGGGTGGGGCAACAACGTTCATATTATACATGGACATTAAGGTTATGGTGATGTAGTACCTTTTGAAAGAAAAAGTTGAAAAAGTTAGCCAAAATCCATAGAAATAAAGCTTTTAATATAAGTTTTTACGGTAAATAATACCAATTGACAAGAAACAAAAGAAACTTGACAACATTCACCTACAATGCGTAGGCAGCAAAACAAAGCACTTGCAAAAGTAAAGATATCCCAAGCAAACTTTAAACTTTAAAAAGCTCATCCATCAACGCGGCGGGACTTTAGCGTTTTCCTAGTATTTTACATGGACATTAAGGTAATAGTAATATAGGGTGTTTTGAAAGAAAAAATTGAAAAAGTTTGCTGGAAGGCTTCCAAATAATTTGTTTCAATATAAGCCTTATACAAGAATATAATCAACTAGTTACTTGACAATGATCGACTACATTGTTTACAAAAAGCAAGTCTTTGGGCCACAAGAAATTTTTCTCATATCGTTAATTGGTTATTCCATAGAAATTAAATCAACTTTGATAAAATTATTATTGAGCGAGCGAAGCGAGCGTCTCCACTTGACTCTTATGGCTCGAATGTCGTTTTTTTTTCTTTTCTGTTACTGCTTCGGTACAGGTCGCACCATTTCTCTGATCGACCTGAAATTTTGCACACATGTACATACCACCTATGCGGGTTGCTGTATAGTTTTGTGGCAAAATCGTTCAAAAAGTTAAAAAGTTACATTAAAGTTAATCGAAAGTTTTTTTTTTTAAACTAAACGGAGACAAAATCTGAGGTGGCCAAATCATTTAGAATGTCCGTCCGGTCACGAATATGTTAATTTTATTTTGATCCGATAAGTAGTGTAGATGGAAATTACATTAAAACAAAGTACCGTTACCATGGCAACGGAAAGTCGCGCAGATTTTTTGGCTCCTGATCGGGGTCGAACGGAGGCTCGAATCGAGTTGAAATTTTGTCCATCCGCAAGCTTTGTTCCCGATTGAATGCCATTAGTTTGTGGCAAAATCGTTCAAAAAGTTATAAATTTACATTAAATTTAATCTTAATTTTTTTTTTTAAAACTAAACGGCGACAAAATCTGAGGTAGCCAAATCATTTAGAATGTCCATCTGGTCACGAATATGTTAATTTTATTTTGATCCGATAAGTAGTGTAGATAGAAATTACATTTTAACAAAAGTAACGTTATTATGGCAACGAAAAGTCGCACGAGAATTCTGGTCACTATGCACTGCCACCTAGAAGTAATCAAGAGTTACTAGGAAACGCTCTGTTGGACGCGTTGATAAGCGAGCACGTGCTATAGCTAGACCCACATTGCACATTTTTTTAAATTTAAAAATTTACGGCGTTCGCGTTCCCAGTATTATTTATTATTGCCAAGGTATTTGGGTAAACCCGTGTTTAAATCTTTACTTTAAAATCCACCGCCATCTAGAGGACCTTGACTCCTTGGGGAAACTATTTAATCTCTTTGTTGACAAATAATAGACTGCTTCCTCGAAAGTATTTTGATTACTTCTAGGTGGCAGTGCATTAGAAACTTCGCGCGTCTTTTCGTTGCCATGGCAACGTTACTTTTGTTATAATGTAATTTCCATCTACACTACTTATCGGATCAAAATAAAATTAACATATTCGTGACCGGACGGACATTCTAAATGATTTGGCTATCTCAGATTTTGTCGCCGTTGAGTTTGAAAAAAAAAACTTTCGATTAACTTAAATGTAACTTTTTAACTTTTTGAACGATTTTGCCACAAAACTAATGGCATTCAATCGAGAACAAAGCTTGCGGATGGTGAAAATTTCAACTCGATCCGAGCCTCCGTTCGAACGTTATCGCGAGACATACAAACAAAAAAAAAAAAAAAAAAAAAAAAAAAAAAAAAAAAAACAAAACCAGTGACTATTTTTTCCGGCAGAGTCAAATGGAAACGCTCGCTTCGCTCGCTTAAAAATAGTTTTCCCAAAGAAATGATGTCAAGGTCCTCTAGATGGCGGTGGATTTTTAAGCGAGCGAAGCGAGCGTTTCCATTTGACTCTGCCGGAAAAAATAGTCACTGGTTTTGTTTTGTTTTTGTTTTTTTTGTTTGTTTGTTTTTTTGTTTGTATGTCTCGCCATAACGTTCGAACGGAGGCTCGGATCGAGTTGAAATTTTGACCATCCGCAAGCTTCGTTCTCGATTGAATGCCATTAGTTTTGTGGCAAAATCGTTCAAAAAGTTAAAAAGTTACATTAAAGTTAATCGAAAGTTTTTTTTCAAACTAAACGGCGACAAAATCTGAGATAGCCAAATCATTTAGAATGTCCGTCCGGTCACGAATATGTTAATTTTATTTTGATCCGATAAGTAGTGTAGATGGAAATAACATTATAACACAAATAACGTTACCATGGCAACGAAAAGTCGCACAAAGTTTCTATGCACTTCCACCAAGAAGTAATTAAAATACTATCGAGGAAGCAGTGTATTATTTGTAACCAAAGAGTTAAAATAGTTTTCCCAAAGAAATGATGTCAAGGTCCTCTAGATGGCGGTGGATTTTATCCACAAAGTAAAGTTTTACCCACGGGTTTACCCAAATACCCTGCCAATAATAAATAATTTTGGAAACATGGCCCCGTGGACAGCGAACGTCAATGTGGGGTCTAGCTATAGCACGTGCTCGCTTATCAACCCGTCCAACTGAGCGTTTCCTAGTAATAAAAATAGTAATAATAATAATAATAATAATAATAATAATAATAATAATAATAATAATAATAATAATAATAATAATAATAATAAAATAATAATAATAATAATAATAATAATAATAATAATAATAATAATAATAATAATAATAATATTTAATAATAAAATGTTATTATAGGACAGTACCATTTTATGAATAAAAGGTTTTTAATCATGAGCCCGCTTTTTTAAGGACATAGTTATTGATTCAGAGCAATTGTCGTAAAAGTTTGCCCGACTGGGGTTCGAACCCAGAACCTCTGGCTAAACGTGCCATAGCTCTACCAATTGAGCTACCGGGACCACAGAACAAATCTTTACTATACTTCTATTTGTTGTGAATGTTGACTTCCATGACATAAATTCAACAGAACGACTGCAATGTTTCTTTCAAATCGGAAAGATCACATGGATAAATCCAATCACATCTCATCTCCCATGATTTGGGTAGTATGAATATAAGTTTTTTAAGTATAAGCCCGCTTTAAGGACATATTTATAAAGTTTGTAAAATATATCATTATTCAAAATGATCGAAATTTAAACTATATATTCTAGTTTTTATCTACAGTACGTGGTGTACACCCAAGAATGTTTTAGAAGAGTATTAGCCGAAAAGATCCCGCCTGGGGATCGAACCCGGGTCCTCCACCTTTACGTAGCGATGCTTTACCAAGTAAGCTATCGGGGCACTAGGTAAATGTGATTTTTATATAGGCTACATGATGTCTCAAATATTAGACTGATATGCTGCAATCGTGTTCTACAAGACCATTTAGCCAATCACTTTACTCAATGACCATGGGTCAAATAACTATCTTTCAGTTGTACACGACATATTATATACATAGTAAATAAATAAATAAATAAATTTTATTTAGAGTCTGTCCACTCAGTTATATAACTGATTTTCAGTGGAGGACTTTAAATCAAAGCGACCAAGCCAACCCTGTAGGCCCCAACGCAATCGACGAGTGAGCGATAACCAACCAAAGATCAATATGTTTTAATAGCAAATACAGCAATCAGTGGTATGGACAGTGCGAACACCCGCGAATCAACGCCAGAATCAACAAGGCCGATTCAGAACAACTCTGAATTTACTATGTGCTTCGTTGCTAGGACGGCTCCAAAGTCACCGTTTACAAACTTCTAAGACACGAACTTATGGACTTAAGTCCAAATCAGAAGTTAAAAAACTACTGACTTTAGCGGGAATCGAACCCTGGACCTTCTGCATTGGAAGCAGATACGCTAACAACAAGACCAACGAGCCACACACAAGACCAACGAGCCACACGCAAGACCAACGAGCCAGTACACAACATATTCTAAAATATGCAAACATAAACTATAGGTATATACATCTTAATGGAATTAAAGCATGTATTTATTCATGGTTTCAAATAACTATATGTTCCCTCGTTGTCAAAGTCACCGGGGAAAAATACGCGATAGAGTTGTATATGTACTAATAGCTAAATGCTAATATTAATGATATTACTACGACTACAAGAAAAGTTAAAATATACACATTGGTTTACCGTGTTTGGAATCAAAACTGGGCATGATCGCCATACATTCGCACATATATATATTAAATCGTAAACCCATTTCCGAAACAATTTCTGACACTTGAAACACAAACTACTTATGAGGAAATGTTAAGAGATATAGTAAAATAAACAATTTGGTGGACAGTGGAAAGTATATTTATTTCTGCATATTCATTTTTTAAATCATGTCCATTTCCCTATGGCAATTTTTCACACTTGAAACACAAACGTATAAATGTTAAAATAACATGGTAAGTGAATGACGATATAGCAAAATGGTACATTGTTAACTAGTACATAGGAAGCGTAAATTAACAACTAAAGTGGTAACCCAACAAATTACGTGGTAAAATAACACCTACTACGTCCATGAAAAGCTACGAACTATGACAATACAGCAAAATGGTACGTTGTTTTACTAGTACATAGTAAATGTAAATTAACAAATACAGTAATAACTCAACAAAGTATTTTGTTACTCAACATAATATGCAGATGAGTTCAATATTTACAAGTACAACAATGCAATTTAACAAACATTCTTATGTATTATTGCATTTTATTGTGTAGTTGTAAAATTGCATTTATATACTGTTGCTGCCAACTACAGTGTATGTAATTTTACAACGTGTTTATCGTGAAATGCTTGTATAACTTTGGCTCTATCAGTAAATTCGTTGAAGACCAGCCACTGCCGAGCGGCATGAAGGGCATGCAACTGGAATTTGTTTATAGTTGCAAACCCGCTTTTTGCAAAGAAGTGAAAGACTGCACTCGCTGCAGTATGCCCCATGACCACATGGGAGACCTAGCCTTGTAATCTTGCTGGTCATGCATGACCACGTCATGCTCTGTCGTCTCCCTGTGCTTCGTGAGACGGCTCTACAGCGACCAGGTGATGGAAACGTTGGTACAGCAGTGCTGCCTGGTACCAACACTGGCGTCTTGTCAAGTCGTTGCCGTCAGTCGGGATCTGCGTCCACAGGGCCACTTGTTGGTTCAGTGGCACCGCTAACTCAAGCTCGATCTCCGTCAGGTAGAAGCTAACGACTTGACCGCTTGCTTGTTGTTCTTCTTGCAAGTGACTTTGAGCTGAGGAAGAAATAAATCGAGATAATTTTACCAATTTTATTTCTCCTTCACAAAAATTAATGGATTCATAATGGTGAAATTGCAAGATTTAAATAAAAACAAGCAAAATAATACTTTTAAAAATTAACAATAGAAGCCTAGTAGGTTAATCTTAAATCGACATTGAAGATATCGTTAGTTTTAAAATACTGAACATAAACGGTTTGCCTCAATATCAAAAGTCAAATGTTACACTACTTATACAAAATATATCTCATTAATAGCGACCGATAAAGTTTTACCTTCGTGCAGGTCTTCAAGAATTTCAAGACTATTTGCAATGGCATTGGCGTCATTGTTGGCGATGTCGGCATTGACGGCATTGTTGGCGATGTCGGCATTGTTGGCGATGTCGGCATTGACGGCATTGTTGTCGATGTCGGCATTGACGGCATTGTTGGCGATGTCAGCATTGACGGCATTGTTGGCGATGTCAGCATTAACGGCATTGTTGGCGATGTCGGAATTGTCGAAGATTTCGTCAATGTCGGAATTGTCGAAGATTTCGTCAATGTCGGAATTGTCGGAGATTTCGGCAATGTCGGAATTGTCGGAGATTTCGTCAATGTCGGAATTGTCGGAGATTTCGTCAATGTCGGAATTGTCGGAGATTTCGGCAATGTCATAGTCATCGTTTTCTTCATCGCTGTTATTGTTGCTGTTGCTGCTGTCGCTGTCGCTGCTGTCGCTGTCGCTGTTGTTGCTGTCGCTGCTGTCGCTGTCAGTGTCGGTGTCGCTACCTATAATCAATAAGTTTGGACATAAAACCTGCCTGTGCATAAAACTTAACTAACGAAAAATTTATTTACGGTATTTTGTAATTATTATTATACCCTCGTCAGGAAGTAGGTTTTGGCCACAGTAGCTGGCCTTACGTAGAAATCTTTGAACGGCCATGGTTCCCGCAGCCAATTCCGCCTGGTACGCCTTCAAGCGGTTGTCGTTGAGGCGATACTCCCTTTTCCGTTCTCGCCGGATATCACCCCCCATGTCGGCCCGATGAAAGTCTTCGCTTTCTCGGCATCCAAGGGACTGAATTCGGCCTGTAAGCAGAAAATTATTATCAATTATTTTGAATTATTTATTGTGTATGTTATCAATTTGTTTGTATCGAAAATTGATTTCGATCGAAAATCGCTAATTGAACTAAATTCTAAGGGGATAAAATTAAATTGGATAAAATGCATAGAACAATCAAGTTATTAAGGCAATCAAAATTTAATATGTAGGGCCAACGTAGTAAAAATGTGTTGAATATCCAAGTACATGTAATTCATTAAATCCTTCCAAGTCATTCAAATCCTTCAGTTGCTTATCTACGGTTTATATTGTGGTGCAATCAATGAAGTTTTAAATTAGTGTGTTAGGTTCAAATCTTGATACAAATCGATTTTCTAAGTATTTTATAACACTTGGTTTCCTTTCTTCAAATAATTGGATGAACGAAGCGAAGACTTCAATTTCACTGCCCCCTTAAAAAATTTAACTCCACAATGTTTTTTTCCCCCTTTTTTCTGTCTGTTTGTTTGAACGCTACCGGGCAAACGGCATGTTATGCGATCTTGATTAAAATTGGAGGGTACCTTCGAAATCTGTGAACTAAGACCTGCCACGTTTTTGGGTACAATCGGAGAAATATTTCACATGAAAATCGTACTTTCACGATTTTTTTCGATTTTTAGTGCGATACTTTCGTGACATTTGGGCCGATTCTGACCAAACGGGTGAGGCTACAACGTTCATATTATGCATGGACAATAAGGTTATGGTGATGTAGTACATTTTGGAAGAAAAAGTTGAAAAAGTTAGCCAGAATCTACAGAAATAAAGCTTTGATTATAAGTTTTTTGATTTTTTGTGCGATATTTTCGTGCCATTTGGGCCAATTCTGACCAAACGGGTGGGGCTACAACGTTCATATTATACATGGACATTATGGTTATGGTAATGTAGTACCTTTTGAAAGAAAAAGTTGAAAAAGTTAGCCAGAATCTATAGAAATATAGCTTTTAATATACGTTTTTTACGATAAATAATACCAATTGACAAGAAACAATAGAAGCTTGACAACAATCACCTACAATGCGTAGGTAACAAAACAAAGCACTTGTAAAAGAAAAGATATCTTACGCAAACTAAAAACTTCAAAAAGCTCATCCATCAACGCGGCGGGACTTTAGCGTTTTCCTAGTTTAATAAAACAAACTTCCTATATTTAAATTACTGTATTGTGACTGACAGTGGTGGTTCACGGAAATGGCATGTACGAAACCAGTTATAGGCAATTCTGATATAATTTCTCCCTCGTGGCTTATCCCTTTGTTAGATGCAATATCTTGGTTTGAGTCACGATGGATTAATCGATGCTAACCCCCCGTCAATCTTCACATCCATAATGTATAAATAACTAGGAAAACGCTAAAGTCCCGCCGCGTTTATGGATGATCTTTTTATAGTTTTTAGTTTGCTTGGGATATCTTTACTTTTTCAAGTGCTTTGTTTTGTTGCCTACACATTGTAGGTGATTGTTGTCAAGTTTCTATTGTTTCTTGTCAATTGGTATTATTTACCGTAAAAACTTATATTAAAAGCTTTATTTCTATGGATTCTTGCTAACTTTTTCAACTTTTTCTTTCAATAGGTACTTTATCACCATAACCTTAATGTCCATGTATAATATGAACGTTGTAGCCCCACCCGTTTGGTCAGAATTGGCCCAAATGGCACGAAAATATCGCACAAAAAAACAAAAAAAACTTATTAAAAGAAATATTTCTATATATTGTGGCTAACTTTTTCAACTTTGTCTTTCAAAATGTACTACATCACCATAACCTTAATGTCCATGTATAATATGAACGTTGTAGCCCCACTCTTTTGGTCAGAATTGGCCCAAATGGCACGAAAATATCGCACAAAAAATCGAAAAAAATCGTAAAAGTACGATATTCATGAGAAATTTTTCTTCGATTGTACCCAAAAACGTGGCAAGTCTAAGTTCAGAGATTTCGAAGGTCCTGTCAAATTTTCATCAAGATCGCATATGCCGTTTGCCCGGTAGAGAGCGAACAAACAGACAAAAATACATAAAAAAAAACAAAACAAAACAAAACAAACACCCGAGCTAATTTTTTGGGGGGTCAGTGAAATTGAAGTCTTCGCTTCACTCGCTACGCTCATCCAAAAACGTGGTTTAGATTTCGAAGGTCCCCTTCAATTTTCATCAAGATCGCATATGCTGTTAGACCGGTAGAGCGCGAACAAACAGACAGAAAAACAAACAAAAAAAACACCCGAGCAAATTTTTTTTGGGGGGTCAGTGAAATTAAAGTCTCGCTTTGCTCATCCAAAAACACCGATGCCGAGTATTTTCATTTTTCATATAAGCTAATGCAATACTAATCGTTAATCAATTAAACAAAACGTTAATAATTGCCATTTTACATGAAATGTTACTTTGCCTCTGCTGTTATAATTTGTATAACGTTGATTACATTGATATTTGATATCCGCCGAGAGTTCATATTTAATCAGAGTATTTAACATATTTGGTTAGTTAATTTGATTAGTATTTTGCTTGTATAACTTACAATCTGAACTAGCTACTTATATGCTGATTTAGTGTAACTTATTGGTTATTAGTGAGAATTGAATGGTATTCCAAACCTTAAGAAATTGAAAATAACATTTTTAAATTATGAAAGTTTGTACGCAAATTTGATTAATTTGTTCGATTCGATTTCGAATTTCGATTTCCTTTGACTTTCCGAGACTTTGAGAATGTTGAAAGGTATCTGTTTCTCAATCCAATGCAAAAAGAACCATTTCTGTTGCAATTTGTTCAAGGTCAGGGCTATTTTCCCCCAGATCATCTCTTCTATAACCCTTGGTTTGAGATACATGCAATTTATCAAAATATTTTATTTCAAAATTACTGCACTGGGGGATTTTAAATTAGATTATTTTGTTAGAAAACCAATATTGGGTATTTTAATAAGACTTCCTTATTAATCAACATTTACCTTTTAGCTAATAAGATTATTCATTATTAATTATAACTTGTATAATTCTTCATATCTATTGTTCGACCTCTGACCGATATCCTAAGTCCGAACAGGATGGCTGAAAAGTTGACTCAATGATAAGAGTGACTTAAAAAACCATTTAAAAAATTAAAAATTAAAATGTGTTCAACCATACCACCAGTCATTTTACATGACAATTGTTGGAAAATACTGGACACAGCATGGCCAAGTGCAAAATTAAATTTTAAACAAAGATTCGCATTTTAGGTTTTCGCACCTTTCGCACACCTTAGCAAGACACAAACATATTTTTTGGGATTACTTTCGTACAGATATTTTGCGTCCACCGGTACAAAACAAAGCAGTATCGTTGTACTGTCTCTAACCGAAATTAGATGACAATGAAGATGATAACTAAAGTAATTAATATTTTACTTACTGAGGCTTGCTACACTCGGAATGAAAAATCCGAACCGACGTGCCTGGTTCTTCGGCCGCTCTTTTCTTGATGTTACTCTTTAACTCGAATATCTTCATAGTATTCTTCTGGCTGTTATGTCCTGAGTGGGCACGCGTTAAAATAAAAACGCCACCATCTAGATTACCACGAGCAGGACAATTTAGTAACCGACACTTTAAGTATTTCTTTTCGTTTGAAATCCGATAGCAGCGGTATAATTGTTTCCGTTCGTAGTACAACGTACTACCAACACGTGATCCTTCTATAAGAAGCATTTTTGTGTTTTAAATAAATCTTTCACAGTACATTATACAAATTAATATTATTAAAATAAATGCCAGACAGCTTACAGACAAATTAATAAAACTATAACACACACTGCCAGGAATATATAAGCGAGGGATGCACTGCACCAACCGAAGGACAGAAACACACTAACTGTCCTCCGAAAAAATAGTGAATTCGAAAATTCTACTCTCTTCTAAATTAGGGGCACATGGGCTTTGATTGGTTGAAAGCAAAACTTTTCTCGTTTCGAATACCCTTGAACACTCATAAATCATAGTAAGTTAAAGAAAACGGCTGAATCTCAAATATGTGTTTGATGTACTAAACCGCCTTTCGAAATTATGTTTTCGCTGAATATTGAATTTTGGAATGGTCATGGTTATTTAGACTAGTAGCTTTGTTGTTCTGTACCCTTGTCAATGTGCGAGGCACCGACCTCATCTAGTTGGTTTAATTGCAGGGTGGAATGACTATATGAATGGTAGCCTATATACTTCTATATTTAAATATATTGAAGTCTATTGCAGCCGTGCAGGGAAGAGTAATAAAAATATTTTGGACAGATAGACCATACAGCAATAAATTTCCTGAACAGGGATGGATCGTAGTCCGGACGTGTTTACAAATTCTCTCTCTATACTACTCGTGGTGGACGCGGGGGCTAGTAGTCATCCCTCATAAAAGTAAGCTTTTGAGTTTGGCAGATAAGCCGACGGGCCGTCACCTCATGCAAAGTGCAACTGCAAAAATGAGTACATATTACTAACCGACAGTGTTGGCTCGAGCAGTGGCGGTTTTTACGGTATGCAATTTGTACACCTGATCAGTCAGGTTTTTAAAAATATAATTTGAATATTATGATTGAAACGAAAGTCTATTTTCCATTAAAGTATTTTTTAAACTTACTTATGCCTAATTTATTAAACCTAAAATGTGGAAGTTACAAGAGCGTTTGTTACTTGGGGGTTTCGGAAATACCTATCTAAAAAATAATGGTGAAACCTATACACAATGATGAAACGCATTTAACTACGAT
The DNA here is from genome assembly GCA_024449915.1 of Sweltsa coloradensis. Taxonomy (NCBI): domain Eukaryota; kingdom Metazoa; phylum Arthropoda; class Insecta; order Plecoptera; family Chloroperlidae; genus Sweltsa; species Sweltsa coloradensis. The sequence goes on along the minus strand of JAMZAV010000225.1, from coordinate 671,357 downwards.
TGCTCTAAATAACATGCAACGCAAGTGACAGTGGAGGTGGAGCCGCCATATAGATAGCCGACATCTTTGGTGTATTCGGCACTATTAAAAAAAAATGGAATTCCCAAATAAGAGAAAAATATGAAATTATTTTCATTAAGATCTTAAATTGAGGAAATTCAAACTACTAAAATTTAAGTTCACGAAGGCCGTGTCGTGTTCCCAAACCTCCGTAGTCGACTGGTTAAAGCATTCGACCTATCAAATTGCACACCTACAATGATGTCATGGAGGATACACGCGTATAGCAGTATTTATTTTTATTTAGCTTAAAGCTATTTTTACATGCAATTTCAATAGTAATAGTACAAATCAATACAATTTCATTTTTAAAAATATGCCTAACTAATTGAAACAAATTTTCAAAATACATACAAGATGTTTCAATACAGTTACAAAATATATACCAGTCATATTACAATGTTTATGTTCCTCTTAACAAATTTAATAAATTCCAATTTAAAAAATGTTACTGTTTTATCACTAAATCTAATGTGTTATATAATCTGTACACAGAATAAAAACATGTTTTTGAGTTGCTGATTTATTTACTCCGTCCACAATAATGTTAATACTATGTCCTCTTGTATTATGACTATGGTTGCTATGGGAGTATTCTATCATACAATTTAGATAAGTGGGCGAATTTCCTTTGGTCATTTTAAATATGAACAAGAGTGCGTTTAAGGCAATTCTCTGTCTGACAGTTAAGAAATTTAATACATTCAGCATATCTGATATTCTGCTATATTGATTCCATCTCAAAATCACTCTCATCCCTCTATTTTGTAATTTTTGAAATATATAAAAATCTTTCTCATTTCTACCCCACATGAGTGTAGCCTACAACAAAATTCTGTATGAGGAGCTATGATTGTCTTGTAAATAAGTGTTCTTATCCAAGGGGAGACAAAAGAACCAACCCTTGACAGAAATCCCATTTTTTTCTTAATTTTTAGGCTATATAATTAACATGACTAGTTAGTTTTAAGTGCATATCAATAAGAACCCCAAGATATTTAAATTCACTGACAATTTCTAGTTTTCACCATTAATTTGCAAAAACACTTCCTCATTATCATTATCCTTCATTACTTTGTTAAATACACTACTTGATGATGTCAGTATCATACATTTAGTCTTATATATTCTCTTAATTCAAATGAGGAAATCCAATGTCAAGTCAAAGCATTTTGCAATCACATTCACAACAATCATCGTCACCATAACAAAATTTACTTTAAACTAAGCCGCTTCGCGAATGCTTTTTTTAGTCACATTGATGGATGAGCCTTTTAAGTTTTTGGTATACGTGGGATCTCTTTACATCTTAAAGTTCGATTGCAAAATCATTTTTGTTAATTAGGATAATTTTTATGAAATAGTACTAACTATGGTAATTAGACCATGGCGCCAGTACTATTTATAACTCCATGATTAGAATGTACTAGGAAAACGCTAAAGTCCCGCCGCGTTGATGGATGAGCGTTTTTGTAAGTTTTTAGTTTGCGTGGGACCACTTTTTCTTTGCAAGTGCTTTGTGAAAGCATTGTAGGTGATTGTTGTCATGTTTCGATTGTAACTTCTTAATTGTTATTATAAACCTAAAAAAACTCATAATAAAACCTTTATTCTATGGATTCTGGCTTACTTTTTCAACTTTTTCTTTCAAAATGCAATATATAACCATAACCTTAATGTCCATGTGAAATATGAACGTTGTTGCCCCACCCGTTTGGTCAAAATCGGCCCAAATGTCACGACAATATCGCACGTAAAATCGAAAAAAATCGTAAATGTACGTTTATTTGATGGATTCTGTTAAACTTTTTCAACTTTTTTTCACAAGGTATTACATCACCATAACCTTAATGTCCATGTAAAATATGTACTTTGTAGCCCCACCCGTTTGGTCAGAATCGGCCCAGATGTGACGAAAATATCGCAATAAATATCGGAAAAATCGTAAAAGTACGATATTCATGAGAAATATTTCTTCGATAGTACATAAAAACGTTGCAGGTCTAAGTATACAAAGATTTCGAAGGTCCCCTCCAATTTTTTAAAATCAAGATCACATATGCCGTTTGCCCGGTAGAGAGCGAACAGACAAAAAACAAACAATCAAACAAAAAAACACCCGAGCTATTTTTTTTTTTTTTGGGGGGGGGGGGCAGTGAGGTTGAAGTCTTCGCTTCGCTCATCCAACAACATGCCGAAAACCAGTTTAAATCTTCCAATCACACTCTGAGAATCGAAATATTTTCCTGGGCTGTGCGTCCCGGACCCGCACTGACTGGGGGACCTCCCCCCATACTCCCCAATGCACAAAATCATGTACTTTCCGCACGAAAGAGCGTAGATCCAAAAATAATTTTTGGATGACACACTGCACACCTAATAATCAGATAAAAGCTGCCACTGGGCTCGAGAGCTAAGTGCTCGACTCTGATTCGATGGGTCACGGGTTCAAATCACGCCGAGACCTGCAATCCTGACTGGAGGTTCTTTTCGAGGTTTTCCTCAGTCGTTATGCGAATGCAAGGGATTGAGTCGCCACCCCCTGCGATTTTGTGCAAATGTCCGTGAAAAATGTTTCAGCCACTGGAATCACAATTAAATGGTCACACCCTAGATTTACTATTTTAAGTCCATGGTCACACGGTCACACGGCCACACCGGCACACACTAGCTACACCCCACATTCTAGTTCTGATGGTTAATCCCTTTGGAGAAACCCTGACTTTTCACTTGGACTTGGATGTGATACCCGCGGGCCGGGCTCTTCACTCAATGAGGCGGGCTTTTTTATGTCATTTGTAATGGGTATTTTGCAATCATAGAAATGTTCTTAAACCAAAATTACAAATCCTTTTGTTTCTCGTAACAGTACGGGGTACATGCCAAAACTTCCGGTCACAACATTATTATTATTTTTTCATCTAGATAATTGTAGCAATGATTTGGGACTTTTGGGATTTGGGACTAATTATGATAAAAAACTATTTTACCATATGACAACAACGTCTGGTCTTTTTTGGAAATCAATCCAGTAAAATCCATCTCAGCGGGGTGTCGAACCCCGGTCTCCCAATTGCTGGTCGGGCGCTTTGACCCCTAAGCTACCAAGACAATCAGATCTCATCAATCCAGATGTTATGAACTGAAGTTAACCGTCTCGGTAATCGGGAGACCAGGGTTAGATACCCCGCTGAGATGGATTTTTAAATTTCTGGATTAATTTCCATAAAAATCAATTACACTTACGGGAGGGTTTCCCGATTAATGAAATTGAGAAAGAAACGTCTTGTCTTGTACGTGAAATCGTGATTTGTCTATCTGTGTCAGACATCGCTCCGCCTTGATGGACCATGTGGCAATGCATGGCTGATTGCATGGTAACTGTCATATTTTAAACCATGTCAATTTACTTCTGCTGAACTGCGGCTCGTCGACGGTAATAAAATAGTAATAAATTATATTGAATTTGCTATCCGAGTATTTGTTGACACAGCTGGGATAGACCTGAAAGAGAGAGTCGGCGCCTCGGCGGTATTTCCTTTTTCCTTCCATGGCCATTGTACATGAATACAATAGTCATTGAAAAAGGGAAGGAGCTCTTCAACCAGTGCGTTTACGATATTTTTGTCGTGGTAGGGAGTAGGGTCAAGAAAACTCGGTGGGCGAACTTGACCCTACGAGTGCGAAGTATAGCCAGGATACATTTTATGTTCAAAGGTATAGAGGCACTTAGTGTAGTCTTTTATCTAAAGGCTAGCGTACTAAAAATATAGTTGTTATAAATTAAAAGTGTAGATGTGGGTTACATAGAAGCCCGGACGACGACCCGCTCTGACTAAACGGGTACTTTAAAAAGTCCACGCACATGCTGTTGCTTTCGGATAAACGGGCTGTAACGGGCCAACTTACACTTTAGGCGCCGAGACTGGGCTTTGATAAGCTAGCTGATTAGGGCCTACGGGCCCGAGCCTGAAATATCGGGGTCGGGCCTGGCCGGGCGGTGGTAGGCCCGTGTAGACCTCTAGCCCATACACCCTTGGGTAGAGTACCCGAATCAGACCCCAAGCCCCCTCCAACCACCGTGGTAAAAATTTTGAGAATTCATTCGAAATTTAGCTTCCAATGCACTGAGCGCCATCGATTATGTAATTATATGAAAATCCCTCATGAGTGATTGGGTGATGTTTTCAAATTTCAAAATACATATATTAGCCGAATAGACCGTCGTGAAACGTGGTGTGAACTTTGGAGCTATCAAAATCGAGGGGATTTAGGTACCTGACAACACATGCAAAATTTGGTAGGGATACGAGCATTCCTTCTCGGTGAAAAAATGGCTTGAATCATAGCTACTAACTACTGCTACTGCTACTACTGTCTAATTCGTCAGTTTCAATCGGCCCGCGATTCTAACCAAACGTATGGGCTACAACGTTCATATTTTACAAGTACATAAAGGTTATAGTGATATAGAGCCTTTTGAAAGAAAAAGTTGAAAAAATTGCTGGTAGGCTAACTAATAAAGGTTTTAATATAAGCCTTATACAGGCATACAATCAACGAGTAACTATAGTTACTTGTAGACAATGATCGCCTACATTGTTGGATGAGCGAAACGAAGACTTCAATTTCACTTACGTTACCGGCCCATTAAAAAGAGCTCGGGTGTTTTGTTTATTGTTTTTATGTTTTTTGTTGTTTTTCTGTCTGTTTGTTCGCGCTCTACCGGGCAAACGGCATGCGATCTTAATAAAAAAAAATGGAGGGGACCTTCGAAATCTCTGAACTTATACCTGACACGTTTTTGGGTGTAATCGAAGAAATATGTTTCATGAATATTTTTTTCGATTTTTAATGCGATATTTTCATGATATTTGGCCCGATTCTGACCAAACGGGTGGGGCTACAACGTTCATATATTTTTACATGGACATTCAAATGGTGATGTAGAACCCTTTGAAAGAAAAAGATTAAAAAAAAGTAAGCCAGAATGCATAGACATAAGGGTTTAAATATAATTTTTTTGAGGTGCATAACAATTAAGGCCGCTTCGCGAACGCCTTTTTAGTCGCGTTGATGGATGAGCTTGAATAAAAGTTTTGGTATGCGTGGGATCTCTTTACTTCTTCAAGTTCCATTGCAAAATAATTTTGTTAAATTATGATAATTTTTAAATAAGTAAGTACTTATTTTTATCCCCCCAAAATACAAAAAATTGTAAAAAAAACGGCAGCAAGCTCTCCTTCCAAAGTCTTCGGCTGTGAATGCTGTGAGATATAGAGGTTGGGCCAAGCATTTCATTCTTGCTCCCTAGTTTCGCATTGAAAAGAAGTTAGATCATTTACCCTGTTGACGAGCCCAAGCCAATCATTTTCGTGCTAAAAAAAGTAAAAATTTTAAACTCAAAATCATAAAAAATTACTGAGCCATTGAATTTTGTACCAGGACTCTACAATGTCAATGGCCAGCAAGTATTTTTTTATGATTTTGAGTATAAATTTTTTAATGAAACTTTGCCGTTTGCTCGGTAGAGAGGGAAGGAGAGCTTAACTGCCGTTTTTTTTTTACAAATTTTTATATTTGGGGGGATATCACATATTTTTGTTGTTTGTTTCATATGAAGGCGTGAAATACGTGTAAAGGTGGATACAGTGCCTTTAAAACAGATTGTCTGGAGACAGAAGCTACCATCTTTTGTTTTTGTTTAGAGTCTGTAGGTGGCAATAGCTTATACAATGTTTTTGGATGAGCGAAGCGAAGACTTCAATTTCACCGACTCCCCAAAAAATTTAGCTCGTTTTTTTTTTTCTTTTTCTGTCTGTCTGTTCGCTCTCTACCGGGCAAACGGCATATGCGATCTGGATGAAAATTGGAGGGGACCTTCGAAATCTCTGAACTTAGACTTGCTACGTTTTTGGGTACAATCGAAGAAATATTTCTCATGAATATCGTACTTTTACGATTTTTTTCGATTTTTATAGTGGTGCGATATTTTCGTGACATTGGGCCGATTCTGATCAAACGGTTGGGGCTACAACGTTCATATTTCACATGCACATTAAGGTGATGGTGATGTATTGACGTTTGAAAGAAAAAGTTGAAAAAGTTAGCCAGAATCTATAGAAATAAAGGTTTTAATTTGAGTTTTTTGAGGTGTTACATATTAAAACCTTTATTTCCATAGATTCTGGCTAACTTTTTCAACTTTTTCTTTGAAAAGTCAACACATCACCTTTACTTTAATGTCCATGGGAAATATGAACGTTGTAGCCCCACCCGTTTGGTCAGAATCCGCCTAAATGGCACGAAAATATAGATTTTAGATCTTTCTCACAGCATTGTATGAAAACTTCACATAAGATTGTATTGTAGCACAATTGTCCCCTGCTATCTAATTATGTAAATTTAAAGATTAATCAAGCTGATTAATATGTAATTAATATGTTTTAATTAATTACTCTGGTAATTAATGATGTGAAGAGGCTAATAACTATCCAAGGTGGTGTGATAGGCCACAAGGATCATATTGGGATGATCAAATGACAATATTATTCTCAGCAATTAGTGTATTTGATATGGAGCAATGAAGTGAATAACTTTGCCTAAACAGGGCGTAGAGACTTGAGAAGTAACTCAAAACAGGTGCTCGTGAAAGTTAATTGAAATGACGAGTAGTTGATAACGAAATGTACGAACACTTTAGAGCAATTAACCAAATAGCGAAAAGTTACCAGTTTATCATCGGGATTAGGGACGTCTCAGCGACTGAGATAAGTGGAAGAACCATCCAGAAGGAAAACGTGCCTCAGGGGTTGATGCAGGACCTCGACGCATCAAACGTTCTAGAAGAAAGTGTGACAAATCTAAGAGAAGTCACAGCTGACTCAAAACCAAAGGGGTGAAGACTAAAATGCAACCAAGAACAAGTTTGAAAGGGTTGATCTTCTTAGTGACCCGACGGTAGGTGTTTTGAAATCGCGAGAGAGGACCCAAAAACACGGCAGTTGACGGATTCTCACCAAGCAATCACGTCGCGGATCGTCCGGCTAATCTGAGAGTCCACTTATCGGGGGAAGTGAGTGCCAATCACACGGATGTAATTCGATACAAGTTAATTAGGACGAAAGCGTGACATGGTTCCGCTAAGTCAAAAACGTTAATAAATCGCGATAACACGGACATTCTAATCGGCAACATATCGAGACATAAGTGATGGTACCAGAGGGCAACATGGGCGTGTCCCAAGAGGCAGGAGAGGTTCAGCAAACGTGGCCGACAGAGAAGAGCCCCCCCCCCCCCCCACAAGTGTTTGATCTTCTAGTTAGTTCTAATTAATGTGCAACTTGATGGTGTTACACATTAATTGATAAGTGAATTCCTGATTTTCGTTCCACCTCAAGACGACGATATTCCCACATCGAGTGTCAACGTAAAACACGGACAGTCACGCCTGACAAATTGGATTATTAATGAAAGATGAGTACTAACACTTATGTAATTGCCGCTAATTGTTTTGGCAAGATTAATTAGAAAGTAATATTTTGAGGGGTTTTTATGTTTTTTATTAATTAATTACGAAAGAATACCCACAGGGGTAATTAAGTAACTCAGATCTGAATAGGTAGGTAAAGCCTGTTTAAACAACCTGTGGTAACGTGTGAGTTCTTTATGAACGTGTAATGTGTATCCTTTACATTTTACAATATACCACAACTATCAATGGATATTGATTGACGTTGAATGATTTGAGTAGCTAGCAAAACCACTGATCCTATTCACTAGGCCTGTAAGTTCGTTTAGTTTGATTATTCTACTTTGGACATCTCGTGAGAGACCGACTGACAAGCTGAGGGCAGGGCGCAGTAGAAACAGGTTTGTGTTTGTGTATGTTGATTTTGGCTATTGTTGTGATTTTGATTCAAGATTTGCATTTTTAGATAATTAATTGCTCTAATTAATTTATGTTAATTGTTGTATAAACTAAGAGGGATGGAGTAGAAACATCACTGTATACCTTACTCACAGCCTTGTTACAAACAATCAAAGATCCAACAGACCTAATGATTGCTTTGTATGGGCCGTGTTAATAAGTTTTTATTATTTTAAATAAATATTAACATTCTATAACTAAAAAGCTCATCCATCAACGCGACTAAAAAAAACGTTTGCGAAGCTTCCTAGTTATTAAATTTCCTATGGTTAATGTCGTCTTGGGTTTTTGTGTGATTGATTTGTTGACCGGACTATAACACATTGCCACATTATTTTAATCAGCAATTAAAATATTAAAATTGTATTAAATACGACCTTACGTTTTTCCCAAAGTTAAGGGTGGTAGGGAACAGTGGGGGTGAAATATCGCTTGCCTCCTGGCGGATTATTATGTTTCATATTATTATGTACCATCATGCTAAATTTCATGCTGATAACTCATTCATGGTGAATGCTGGAAATTAAGGTAAAAATAATAAAAACTATTATAGATGGGGGTTGAAAAAATGTGGTTTAGGAAATGAGAATAGGCCGATTGGGAAAACACACATGAAAACAGATTTTAATAATTTGAATAAAAATTCAATTTAGGGTTAGAGCTATGAATTATTCCAATTTTAGGGGATGATTTAGGGGGTGTTGGGGGTGGAATATTGCTTGCCTCTCGGCGAATTATTTTTCATATTAGTATGTACCATCATGCCAAATTTCATGCTGATAACTCATTAGGTGCCTTCATGGTGAATGCTGGAAATCAAGGTAAAAATAATATTAACTATAAGGGATGGGGGTTGAAAAAATGTGGTTTAGAAAATGTAAATAGGCCAGAGCCGTCCCACAGTGCCGCTTCCCGTAAGGCCATCAACCTTTTTTTCCCCCAATGCCATCATTACTACCTGTCGATAAAAACCATGTTACACTTGTTGGCCAAAGGGGAATTGATTTATTCCCCTTAGGCCAACGCCCTGCATTTCATTATTGAAAATACAAAGAAGGTTTGTTGGCCTTGGGGTATTTGATTTTTTCCCCTAAGGCCAACAGCGTATATGTATCGGGGCGTTGTTGGCCTTGGGGTAATTGATTTATTCCCCTTAGGCCAACAGCCTTATTCCCCCAACAACGCCCCACTCTTACCTTAAATGATTCATATACGCTGTTGGCCTAAGGGGAATTAATCAATTACCCTAAGGCCAACAACGCCCCGCTCCTTACCTTAAATAATTAATATACACTGTGGGCCTAAGGGGAATAAATCAATTACCCCCAAGGCCAACAAACCTTCTTCGTATTTTTAATAATGAAATGCCGGGTGTTGGCCTAAGGGGAACAAATCAATTCCCCTTAGGCCAACAACGCTTCCTGTAACATGGTCTTTATCGACAGGTAGAAATGATGGCGTAGGCGGGAAAAAAAGGTTGATGGCCTTACGGGAAGCAGCACTGTGGGAAGACACCAATAGGCCGATTGGGTTAAAACATATTAAAACGTAATTTTGATAACTAATATGAAAAAACACCAATTTTAGATTAGAGCTATGAATTATTCCAACTTTAGGGGGTGTATGGGGGTGGAATATCGCTTGCCTCTCGGCGGATTATTTTTCATTTTATTATGTACCATCATGTCAAATTTCATGATGAAAACTCATTAGGTGCCTTCGTGGTGAATGCTGGAAATCAAGGTAAAAATAATATTATATAAGCTATTAGGAATGGGGGTTGACAAAATGTGGTTTATATAATGAGAATAGGCCGATTGGGTTAAAACACATTAGAACATTATTTTAATAACTAATTTGATTAAAAATTTAATTTTGGGTTAGAGCTATGAATTATTTTAATTTTAGGGGATGATTTAGGGGGTGTTGGGGGTGGAATATTGCTTGTCTCTCGGCGGAAGTATGTGAGTCTGAAGTACATCTAAGTGTGGTCCAAGTTTCATAGTTATAAGATGTACCGTTTTATCTGTAGGCTCTTACCTCTCTGTCAGAATCCCCCCACCCCCCTCAATCAACCAACCAGCCAGCCAAAAGATTTTCGTTGATTTTTACGCACATTTTTAACACAGAACGGGTTATCGGATCGGGCTGATTTTTTTTTGTATGTCAAGGACCACATATCAGGTCATATTCCGAGTTTCAAGATTGTAAATCTTTCGGGACGGCGTGTTCAGATAGCTGAAAACCCCCCAACTCGGGTAGGAGTAAACAGGGTCGAGTAATCATCGCCTACTAGCAGTCGCGTGCGCTTGGCTGCGGGCGAACGACCGTCGCCCTAGACAGGGTGGTAGGGAACACCGTAGATGATATTATATTGCTTGGCTCTTCGCGGATTATTAATTCTCGTATTGTTATATACCACCATACCAAATTCCATGCTCGTAAATTACTGGTGAACATACCATACACGGTAAGGGGGAGGTGCTTGAAAATAATTGCTTGAGGAAATTAGAGTGGGTCCATTAAACTCGATTGACAAATAATTATAATGAGTTTAAATGATTTGAATTTAAAAAAAAAGTTATATTCGAGGTAACCACATTTTAATTTATTTTTTTAATTTAATTTAATATGGTTTGGGGATAAAAGATCGTTTGCCTCCCAACAGGTATAAACCTCCATGACAAATTTCATGCTGGTTACTCACAATTAAGTGCTAGTAAACAAAATCCACTATTTATGGAGAGGGTGGAAAAAACGTGCTAGTGGAATGGTTGATTAGACCGAAAAATGTTGAAAAATACTTTGAGTATATAATTACAATAAGCACAATGTATAGAATACGATCCAGTACCCGTTCCAATATTAAGGGTTAGACCGGGACCCACCATTAGTGAGACCCCCCCCCCCCCCCTGTGGAGAAATGTAGACCCATATATTATGTTAAGGTGGTTATTTATTTCGGAACAGAAATCCACTTGTTGGCCAGTTGACCAGTGGTGGGTGCGGGGTACAGGGGTGCCCAAAAGGGTCAATTGTGCTGTTTTTTGTAACTCTTTTTATTTTTAAAGGCCAAACCGTGAACAAAATCTATTTTTGTATTTTGATTCGTGTAAGGAATGACAAATAGAATTTTATCCATATTTTTATTTTCTTGTATGTACCGGAAATAACTTTTTGAGTTTTCAAAAATCAAAGTCAAAATGGCCCCAAACTGCCCGTTTTGGTTAAAACTGATATATTATGTTAGGGTGAATATTTTTTAGTATAAATCCACTTGTTGTCCAGTTGGCCAGTGGTGGATGCGGCGTACAGGGGCGTCCAAAAAGTAAATTTTGCGGATGATTTTCAACGGTTTTTATTTTTTTAGTGCCAAATCGTTCAACAAAATCTATTTTGGGCATTACATTCATGTGAGGATTTGAAAATAGAATGTTAAGCATATTTTCATTTTCTCGTATGTCCCGGAAATAACAATTTTGAGTTTTCCAAAATTAAAGTCAAAATGGCCCCAAATTGCCCGTTTTGGTTAAAACTGATATATTGTTAGGGTAAATATTTTAAAGTAGAAATCAACTTGTTGGCCAGTTGGCCAGTGGTGGATGCGGCGTACAGGGGCGTCCAAAAAGTAAATTTTGGGGATGATTTTCAAGTGTTTTTATTTTTTTAATGCCAACTCGTTGGACAAAATCAGCTAAGATTCGTGTGAGGATTTGAAAATAGAATGTTAAGCAAATTTTTGTTTTCTCGTACGTCCCGGAAATAACAATTTTGAGTTTTCCAAAATCAAAGTCAAAATGGCCCAAAATTGCCCGTTTTGGTTAAAACTGATATATTGTTAGGGTAAATATTTTTTAGTAGAAATCCACTTGTTAGCCAGTTGGCCAGTGGTGGATGCGGCGTACAGGGGCGTCCAAATTATGAATTAGAAGGACGATTTTTAACAGTTTTATTTTTATACGGCCGAATCGTTGAGCGAAATCTATTCTTTACTTTTGATTTGTGTTAAGAATGTAAAATAGAATGTTATCTCCATTTTTATTTTCTTGCATGTCCCGGAAATAAAATGTTTGGCTTTTTCGAAAAAGAAGTCAAAATGATCCAAAGTTGCCCTACTTTAGACATGAAAATGTACATATCCTTACCTTCATGTAATATTAATGTAGATATCATATTGAGAACTATGGGGATGTGTTTGATGGTCATGTTATCAGTAGTCTGGTCCATCTTCGTCTTCATCTTCACTCTCAACAACGTCTCTGCTTCTTTCAATCTCGATGTAGTTGGATTCGGAATCATCTTCCACATCGGATGCATTGTCTTGTGTTTCCAAAATATTAACTAACTCATTTAGGCACATTGCCTTCGGTTCACGTGTAGAGAAGTCCATCCGGGGTTACCGACCAGCCATGACTTAGGGGTTCAGGTATGTCAGGCACTGTGTCTGTTGTTTTACGCCATATCATTACTTAATAATTTGCACGCAGGATATACATCCGTAAAGATGATCTGCATGGTGGTAGTGAGCTGAGATCAGTGCCGCTGTAGTTTGTCAGTTGTTTAGACACTAATGTTCGAAATCGTTTGCAAAAAAGATGGTAGCGAGTTTCATTTACATCAGCAGTACTGGTCTCCCCATACATAAGGAAAACAAATATTTCTAATCGGTCGCAGTCGCACGTAGTTTCTTCAACAGTAACCGAGGACCGGTGCCAAGAGATAAGAAAATGTTTTAAATTCGGGGTGTTTCTCTTATTAGATGAGCGTAGCGAAGATTCCATTTCACTACACTGGAGAAAAAAAACAAAATGTTTTTTTTCTTCTTTTTTTGGGGGTATTTTTTGTATTCGTCCACACGATTCCGGCTAAACCGATACTCCAATTGTGATGAAATTTTATGGAGGAATTCGAAATCTCTGAACTTAGAACTACCACGTTTTTGAGCGCAATCGAAAAATTATTTCTTCTGAAAATCGCAATTTTTCGATTTTTTTAATTTTTAAAACATTCTTCGACTTATAATACCTGCATGCTTTATTCGATTGTAATGAATTTTTCACAGAACCATAATTTTATGAATAAATATATTGGCGTGAAATTTGAGCGCAATCGAAAAATAATTTCTTATGAAAATCGCAATTTTACACTTTTTCGTTTGAAAGACATACGCTCATCCAACAACGCGCCTGAAAAAGCGTTTGCGAAGCTTCCTAGTAGTTATAAAGGTAAAAGATTTCCTCCGCTTTCCGAACATCTCTTTCGCCCCCTGCACAGAGCTATACGTCAACCTTCCACACACAACTGTATTGCAGGTTGCGGAATTAACAGGAGTATCAAGCACTTGCCATGACGCTGCCTGTTAGTTGCCATGGACCGTTCGACCGCAAACTTTATGCTGAATGGCCCGTCGCTATGGGCCATTCAGTATAAAACGTTATACTGAATGGTCCGTCGCGACGGGTCTTTCGACCTAAAACTTTGTGTTGTAATGGACCGTTCGACCTAAAACTTTATACCTTACGGCCCGTCGCGATGGGTCATTCGACCTAAAACTTTATACCTTACGACCCGTCGCGATGGGTCATTCAGTATAAAACGTTATACTGAATGGTCGGTCGCGACGGGTCGTTCGAGCTAAAACATTGATGTCAACTTTACCGACAAATTTAGTACTCTAATAATATTTATTTGATGTGATGTACCATTCAGTATAAGCGCCATTCGATATAATTCGGTTTCTATCGAATGGTACGTACAGTATGGACCGCAACGTATAAAAACTCATTTTTATATCGAATGACCCGTACTGGAGGGGTCATTCAGTATAAATCCGTGCTTTCGGTGGTATGACCCTGTTGGGACGGGCCGCTCAACCTACATTTTAGGTCGAATGACCCTTATGTCGAATGGCGCATTTTGCACATTTTTTTATGTCGAATGACCCATGACGTCTTTATGTTGAATGGCGCTTATACCCTACGGTTTTTCTACCCCGTGACCCCGACCCATTCCATATACGGATATAACCATTACCGAAAACTTATAATTGGTAATGACTTTGGCTAACAAAATATTCACTTGTTGCCATTCTCAGTATGTCTTGTTCGCTCAAAATTCAAACATTTTGAACAAAAAACTAGCAAAAAGAAGTTTTTCACAAAATCTCACACTTATTATTTTGTATTTTTTCCCGGTTTGGTTAGTCGGGAAACACTCCCGTAGGTGGAATTGTAAATATTGAATACAATTCAGAGCTAAAATAGTAAGCGCCTCGGTGGTCTTGTTGGCTAAGGCGCCTTCCTTGAATGTGGGAGACTTGGGTTCGAACTCCGATCGGGATGGAAGTTTTAACTTCTTAATTGTATTAAATACTATTAATTTGTTTTTGCAGCCAGATGAAATTACACAAAACTCTTCTAGTTCAATCACACAAAAGTAGGGAAACTTTATTAAATATAGATAAAAATAAAAATATTTAGATACCTTTTTCACATTTGTGAAGCATCGTGAAAATAAATATACCCAATTTGCCATATTTTGAGTGTTACGACTTTAAAAAATAATGTTTACAGTGCAAAAATTATCATTTTCGATTTAGATAATATGCAGTACCAGCACTTGCATCATAAGTTATAAATATTATCTCTAGCAATATGCAGTCTATGTGTAAAACAGGCGTAGAGGGTCTGACTGGTAGAACAGCAATAAACCAATAGCATTTTTACTGTGCAATAAACATTTTGTTCACAATGAGTTACCAGGGTTGAAGCACACTCACACCCCATGTACATGATAAAACAAGGGTTGCTTTATACCACCCTTCACATAACAGTCAAGAGCATACGCTTTATATTATAATTTACAGAATGGCTTTAGGATGTAAATGTAATAACTTTTTTCTCGCCCGAGGTTAATTTTAGTCCAGTACTGCAGAGAATTCGGAATGAAGCACTTTAGTTTAAACAGTTGTCCAAACTTTTTTAAAGCAGCCAGCTCAAATGTTTGACCTGTTATATGTCAAATGGTATATTTATCTATAAACGTTTTAATACTTTAACACTATTACTAGAGCAAAGTTAATTTTGAATTTTTGATTTTTGATGTTAAATTAATTGGTGAACTAATATTTTGTAAGACGCTACAAACGGCTACTTTTACGAAAATACGGTTTGCCAATACATATTCAGACCTAATTTAGCGTTGTATTATAACGTTCTTAAGGGATATATTGAATTGTAATGTTCATATAAAGCAATATTTCCGACAAGAAATGCAAGAAACCCACTACATTTTTTCGGAGGAAATTAAAAATTAATGCAACAAAATGTTAAATTTGAAAATATAAATGCTAAATATTACAAATTTAAAATTATATTTTTACGTTTCTAACCATATAACCCGTTCAAACATTGTTGGATGAGCGTAGCGAGTTGAAGCGAAGACTTCAATTTCACTGACCCCCCAAAAAATTTAGCACGGGTGTTTTTTTTTTGTTTTTTTGTTTTTTTTTTGTTGTTTTTTTGTTTGTTTTTCTGTCTGTTTGTTCGCTCTCTACCGGGCAAACGGCATATGCGATCTTGATGAAAATTTGACAGGACCTTCGAAATCTCTGAACTTAGACTCGCTTCGTTTTTGGGTGCAATCGAAGAAATATTTCTCATGAATATCGTAGGCCTACTTTTACGATTTTTTTCGATTTTTAGTGCGATATTTCGTGACATTTGGTCCGATTCTGACCAAACGGGTGGGGCTACAACGTTCATATTTTACATGGACATTAAGGTTATGGTGATGTATTGCTTTTTAAAAGAAAAAGTTGAAAAAGTTAGCCAGAAGCTACAGATATAAAGCTATTAATATAAGTTTTTTGATTTTTTGTGCGATATTTTTGTGTCATTTGGGCCAATTCTCACCAAACGGGTGGGGCTACAACGTTCATATTATACACGGACATTAAGGTTATGGTGATGTAGTACCTTTTGAAAGAAAAAGTTGAAAAAGTTAGCCAGAATCTATAGAAATAAAGCTTTTAATATAAGTTTTTTAAGGTAAATAATACCAATTGACAAGAAACAATAGAAACTTGACAACAATCACTTCAATGCGTATAGGCAACAAAACAAAGCACTTGTAAAAGTAAAGATATGCCACGCAAACAAAAAACTATAAAACGCTCATCCTTCAACGCGGCGGGACTTTAGCGTTTTCCTAGTTTAATAAAATAAGTTAAACGAAATTATTTTGAGTATTGTTATGCCGTGACAAAACGACGAAAATAAACTGAAATAATACATTAGCTATCGTCCAGAGATAGCTAATGCGTCAGGTGTCAGTCGTGGATACGGAAGGTCACGGGCTCGAATCTTTGCACCCGCCATTTTCTAACTGAAAGTTTGTTCTGAGATGTTCTTCAGTCGTTAAGACGAATGCTTTAATAAACACTTCTTAAACAGTCATCGGGCATTCCCTTAACAATATCCCAAAAGCCTAATATTCTAGTTTTGATACCTGAAGAAAGTCACATCGTTATGACACCCTGCAAAGGACAACCGACTTTTATTTTTAAAGCTCTCGTCAAATTGATTGTACAATCTCAACCATATCGATTAATGACGTTTTCTTCCAACATCGCGGATTATTATTTTATTTTATTTAACGTCTATCCTATTCAGTTAAAAAACTGATTTCCAAAGGAGGACGACTAAATAAATCTAGTTATATTACAACAACAATGCAATTAAAAACAACACTTTTGGTAACAAATTCAAAAAGGGTATTAAAAGCAATTAATTAATTAATCAAATATAAAAAAGTTTTAAATAATAAAGGTATACTTATATGTCGCTTCGATTTTAAAGAAACGAAAGAAAGAAAGAAAGATTATTTAATTAACAACCAGCATGCTACGTACCCTTTTAAATAAATAGAAATCATCTCAGATTACAAGTGTATAGTACATTCCCAAGTGCCTTCCCCCGGGAATCAGATATAGCACGAGAGAAGCGGGAGCCGGCGATATTAAACATCTCCTCAGTTCATACGTTTTCTCGGCACGACTGCGGCCCGACATTTGATTAAGTGGTTGTGTGTACTACCCCTGTCGGAAATACAGAGGTAAAGAAAAGAGAAATGGAAAAGAGAGTGGTGTTATGAAAGATATATATCATGCTAGTTGACGTGGGTGATATTATTAGATTACGTATTATTGATATGACAGTGAAAAATTGCGTATTTTTATTCAGAGTGAAAATATATTAGTTTGGCTATGTGTGGTGTTCAAGAAGTTTTTCTACACGAGTGGATTTTCTAAAACAAATTATAGATTATCCATGACTCATGAAAATACGTCAACAAGAAGCACATTTTAAATTAAAATGTGGTGCACACACTTTGGAGCATAGATAAAGAGCAAATAATATAATGAAATATGTAGGAAGAGATAATATTAACGGTAAAGTCAAGTTTTACAAAAATATAACAAATTATTCGGGATGTATGTGCTTAAATGGATGATTAAGGGGAAAAATAAAATTACTTCCGAAAAAAAAATGAAAATTGTAGCAAATAAATGTCATGTCTTTAAGATTGGTGAAAAAGCAGTTTAATTTAATAATATATTAATTATTATTTCGACTTTGTCACCTTGTTTGGTTTAAAGCGACGTTACATAAAGTGATATCATTTGTTTTACAAAATGACACATTAATCCATATCCAGCCATAAACATTAATGTTTGATGAAATGACTTGATCTCGAATGACATCATTATATGACGTGGAACTGCCTGTTCTTCTGATGAGCGTTGTTTGATGATACCCGCCCCTCAGACTCCACAGAAACGAATGTTGTGTTTTGCGGTTTAAACCAACCGTCCCGACTACAATTTTAATTAGACTTCAGAAATCTAGTCCAATATTTTAATTGGGTGCGCTTATTTTAATGCAAATTATTCTTGGAAATCACACCACACATATTCGATTAACCCACTAAGTGGATTATCCAACCCAGTTCCCGACTCCGTTCTTTTCCCCTTTTTACACAACCTAAACTTTCCGTATAAATGAGTTCAGATAACGAAAGTATATAAACTCTTTTTCCCGCGTAGCTATCTCCTTCATCAGCACGCTTTTCATGGGCATGAATAAAAAGTAGGATAAAAGCTGTAAAACAAGTTGCAGGCGTCACAAAGGCCACTTGTTTCAATTTCTGGAGTGGTCGTCTGTAGCCGGGAGGGGCGGGATACACAGGGAATACGTAAAGAGACCTACTTGCCTATGCCTCTCAGCAGGCCGCAAGCGTATAACACAGCGCAGACGAAGTCCGGACAAGAAAGAATAGAAGCTATATAAGAAAAAAAAACTTGAAACGCTCATAAAGTAGGGGAATAAGTACTAGATTGTAAGTCAACGTGTCTGGAAATATGGCGACCTAATATGATCCTACAAGAGGTCAGAAGTGACAATTTATTGAGAAAAGTTATTGAAGTGTATTGAAATTAATACATTTTGAGTATAGTATTCCGAATCGTGAAATCGTCCTTGACAATATTATAAATGCCAAACCGTTTAATAATCTTTCTTCTATATTGAAAAAAAAAAAAACAGTTTTCATCCAGTCGATTATTTCTTTGAACTTAATATATATGTTTCATAGATAAAGGTATAAGAACAAAGAAAGCATCATATCTACGAGTATTGAGTGCAGATCAGAATATCATGATTTGTAAGTATAGTTTATTTATAGTAATTTGATATCTTTTTTACTATGATGTGTGCAAGAGAGTGATAATAACGTAAAATAATAGCCTACCGTTCTTTCTTGATGTGCAGATGGGTGGACAATGAAATGTTCTACATTTAATTTTGTCGTACTCCAAACTTGGGCCTCAGTGGATATAATTTAAAATAATAATAACTGCTTTTCAATGAGAAATAAATTAATATTGCAAGTCAAATTAAATGTTTACGTAAACATTAAAACAAATATGACTTTTTGTACACTAATATGAATGGCAGCGAGCCTACATATTTAACTTCATATTTTATTATTTACGAATATCAATGTTGCGAATGGTGAATCTAATTATTTAGACCTGATATTCGAAAAACACCATTTATTTTGCAATTCCAACTACATGTTTACATTAACATTTTTTTTAAACATTAAAAAATAGTGGTATGCACACGAATATACAATAATTATTCTGTGTTAAAACATGGCCGTCGATATACGGCTAAACACCGTCAAAACGAAATGCATCCGAGCTGATTAATCCTATAGATACGTCTGGCTGATGTCAGGCAACTTACCGGCACAGAGCCGGTCTTTTTGTAACACTTATCAGAACATTTTATAGATATCATATTCTGTTCCTAATTTTTGGCAAACCTACACCAAACTTTTTCTTTTTTTCTATTTGACGTTCTTTTCTTTTTCGTTTTTTGTTTTTTTATTCTTTTCATTTGGTTCATTTTACACTTTTTATTTTCTTTTTCTTTTTCTTTTTTGACGGTTATTTATTTTTATTTTTTTTCTTCTTTTCAATTGGTTCATTTTAATTAATTTCACTTTAATATTGTTAATATCTAATTTAAATTGATGTCTAAATTGCTATATATTATTGTTGTAATATTACTATTTCAAGCTTTGTTTAACTAAAGTTCACTATTAATGTCTGCAATTATGTGATTAGTTTTGTTTAGTTGTCCTCCTTTGTAAACAGTTATTATCACTAAATATGATAGTCGTCAAGTAAACAAATAAGTACATAAAATTAACTCATGTTCTAAACAAATCCGTTGGTAATAATGAATAAAGTGCTAACCAGACCTTACTTTACACAGTCTATTTACAAATAATCTATGCGCCTAAAGAACTTTAACCCCCAGTTAACAACGTCATAGTTCAGAAAAGAGAATTTTCCTCGTTCTATTCCTTTATAAATTCAAATTTCCGAAGAAACTAACAACATGAATTTTATTTTACCTCACGTTATTTTTGTTTTATTTTTTGTTTTGTATTTCGAAAGCGGAGCCCCCCACAGATGGTTAATTAACACTTTAAGCACAGAGTTTAATAACTTTATGGAGATTTATTTTACCGTGGAGATTTTTTTTATGTTCGTATTTCCACCAACAGCCATCCATAACTTTTAAAAGATTTACTAAAACAGTAAACACTGCGCGTACAAAGAGAAGAGATACCTTACAAATACAGGAATAATTTTACAAATGAATTGTGAGCAGAACATTGGTATTGTTTTATTTTCTGAACTTAGTGGTTTTATTAATTTAACGGTGTGTTCTTGAAGGATAATTTTTGTTTGTTTGTTTGGATGTAGAAATATACCTAACGCCCATTATTCAGCTTAGCAAATTATTGAAGATAATTTGACAAGAACCATGTCAATGCCCTTAAATCTAACATTCTGAAACTAAAATTGTAAACATGAAAAGTGTTTTGATTTAAGTTTTGCCAATACGATAGAATGTTGTTTATTTCTATTTTAAATTGTCAACGCCAAAAGTCTTAGTCTATTAAATTGACTTCATTCAAACAACAACAAAACATACAAAAATAATTTGTGAGTTACAGAAATAGTTTTTTCGATTCTATTTGCCTTTTCACTGCTTCTTTTGAGGACATGACCCCAAACACCATCACAATGTAGTATAGACGTTTAACTTGGAACACCTTTATCCTTCGCGAATTTTAAGGTAAAATCCCTCGTTCTTCTAATATATTCCGTATCTCTCCGTAATACCGGATGTGTACCCGCGAGTAACACTACACCAGGTAAATCTTGTGGAACCACCCGCAGTCACGAAGCTCTCGCTCTGCAAGACTCCATTTTATTAACAGTTTCACCGATCTTATGTTGCAAAACACTTGCAATTAACCTAGCTCGCGTCTTCGGTTGCAAGGTAGTTAGCGGAGAACAAAGTTATAATGAGTTCTGAAAATTATAAACTCTTTGGAAACATAATGTTGATGTAAAATGAGAGTTAAATAACAAAATTGTCTTGTCTTTGTGAAAAACTTTGCACAACATTGCAGTGATTAAAAAGTTTGTGTGAGTATCGCGACAGTTTTTGTTTACTTTTTAAAGTTGTCGTTTTGTTTTTAGTTTGTCTACAATTGAGAATACATTATATTCTGTTTAAATTCATTGAACTTTCGTATTTACAGGCGTATATGTATAATTTAGTTACAATCATAGTATGTATCTATTCCTGTTCAATCTTATAGAATTACAAAAATGAGTTAAACAGGTTATCAAAAAAATATTTAAACGATATAGGTTAATTTCTACTTAATTTGTCCTCTAATAACTCTGAAACAGTCCTCGAAAAAAACAAAATACCAAAATTAAGTATCAACATTTCCTATCTTTTTTGATGAGCACAAATTATATTATTTATTTCCAGTATTTTTGTATTATTCACTTAAAGTTAACTTAAACTTTTACATTTGGCGCAAATCATTGTGAATTATTGGATAAGCTAAGCGAAGACTTCAATCAATTTCACTGACCCCTCAAAAAATTTAGCTCCAATGTTGTTTTGTTTGTTTTTGTTTTGTTTTTTGTTTTTTTTCTGTCTGTTTTTTCGCGCTTTACCGGGCAAACGGCATATGCGATCTTGATGAAAATTGGAGAGGACCTTCGAAATCTTTGAACTTAGACCTGCCACGTTTTTCGGTACAATCGAAGAAATATTTCTCATGAATATAGAACCTTTACGATTTTTTTCGATTTTAAGTGCGATATTTTCGTGACATTTGGGCCGATTCTGACCAAATGGGTGGGGCTACAACGTTCATCTTTTACATGGACATTAATGTAATGGTGATGCTTTCTGAAAGAAAAAGTTCAAAAAGTTAGCCAGAATCCATAGAATAAAGGTTTTTATATGATTTTTTTTAGGTTTATAATAACAATTAACAAGTAACAATAGAAACTTGACATGATTCACCTACAATGCATTCAAAAAGCACTTGTAAAGAAAAAGTGGTCCTCAGCATACTAAAAACGTACGAAAAGCTCACCATCAACACGGCGGGACCTAAGCGTTTTCCTAGTATCAATTGAAAGACGAAATACATCATCGTTTCTTGCCACGCACTCGAATTGTTAGGAAGGCAACAAAATTACTTAACCTGCAAAATCAAAAATCCCAATGCACCACCTTAATAAGTTTTTAATACAAATTTTTTAATGGAATATAATTATTGTATATCGCTGCTATCTCGGTGGTTATAGGTAAATTATCACTTTATATGTATTTTCTATTAAATTATAATTAGGTTAATTCTTATTTAATTCACATTTAAAATGTCTATGGATTGTTCATATTTCCTTGAAATAACATTTCCTTACATAACTTTCATTCGATTGATGTAAAAAAAAGGGTAATTGAAAGATACAAAAACAATTGGTATAAAATAAAAACTGAGAACGAAATGATTAAATGTATTTGTATGCGTAGGCTACGATGAGGTCGACAAGCTTTCCTATTGTATCACACTTTTCTGTCCATCGTTCCATCCGTCAGTGTGTGTGTCACAACTCACGATAACAACTGAACACTAGCTCCGATAGACATGCGTTTTTAAAGGCAGTTTCTGTAAAACATAGGTGATGCTGAATGTTTTTGGTGACCGGTGTAATCAAGAGGGCGTGAATAGCATTTCTCGACATCTCCACGTAGAATTTACATTCACGTTCATATTGTATTTGTGCGTTCTCCTTCGACATCTGTTAATTAAGTAGCGTCGCTCCCTAATTTGGGGACTCCCGAAACCGTGCTTGTTTTAATCATTTGAATCAATGTTGGTACATTTAATTTAATCAACTTATGAACAAAAAGTTTGTATTGTACTAAAAATTATTTTAACTGACTGGAATACACATAAACACTAAAACACTTCTAGGCTAACCGACAGCTCTAAACTATTTGCTGTGCGTACTTTTATGATGGTAATACGCAGATTGGCATGGTTATCTCATACATATCGCAACACTACAGTTCAATGTATTCCAATTATACCAATATAAAACAATTGAACAATTTGGAGTTTACTTTGGGTACTAATTTATGATATCAATAATCAATGAAATAATTTTCAAATTGTGTGTGTTGTTTTCCAAGCTTAAAGGTCAACATTTATATTTTCCAGGCTTCAATAGGAATAATTTCGTTTGCAGATGGAAGGTAAAAGTATTGAATTCTAGAAATAACTATTATTTCCCTGCTTCTGGAATCGTGAAAGCCTACCTTATATTGGCCAGCCCGGGGGCATTTGTTTTAGAAGACCAATACCACAATATAACCAGCCCTCCACAGAAGTAATTGAAATTCTATCGATTCTTTTTGTTTCCATCGTAGAAGACTTAATTGGATCCTGTTGGGTTTGGCTTATCCGCCTTTATGTTATACATTAGCAGATACATCTGTTAGATAGAGCGGCTTGCTACTCAAACACTCCACCAACGTTTGATTAAATTATTGTCTTTGCCGATGCGAGTATGGGTGTCCAGTCTCACTTAAACAAACGGTTGCCATGGAAACAAAACCGTGACCACTTCAAAGACGGGGTAGTAAAAACAGCCAGAGTGTTACACTATCATATGGTTCAGACCCGAAGGACGAGCGCCTCTGATGTTTACAAAAATTAACGTTAATTAAATTAGTAACGCAAATATGTGAAGTAATGTTGGATGCGAGGTAGACATTGGGATAAATGAGATTAAATTGAGCGATGTTGAATACTTGTAAACTTTACAATTGGTTTATTGTACGTAATAAAAAATCGATTTATCATTCAAAGGTATACATCGCTCAACACAAAAAGTAAAGGGTTCTTCATTCCCTTGACAGGCACGTTGTACAAGTATGACTATTTTGAAGAGAACGTTGAAAGCTAAATTAAGTGACATACGATGTACCGGTACATACAAAGTTTTAAACTAAAATGAAGATATGTTATATATAATGACAATGAAAATAATGTACACAATTGAATATAATTATAATAATGCAAATATTGATTAATTATCACAAAATGAAGATACGACACAGAAAAATAAATGATAATTAACTCTCATTTCTGTATCCACGAAAGGAAGTTACGAATTTTTCTGAACTATTATTATGCCGTTATGATTTAAACACAATAAGTTCAACGGGGCTAATGATAGGAGCAAGGGGGACAATTCGATTATTTTTTTAAACTATTAGGAAAAAAAATTGTATTACAAGAAGTTTGAGGGATGAGATTGTTGTATGTGTTCTGCGATGGTCCATTCGTATTTTTAGAAACCACTTATATAGTAAGTAGGTTATATTTTAGATGTATGTTAAATGTTAATTTTTAATTCCAATGTATTATTTTTATCAATTGATTGTTATTCTGTGTCGCAAGGCAACAGCTCTGGCTGCGGAGACCAATACAAGTTCTTAATTATTATTATACTGTTTAACAATTTTTTAGGAATTACGTATTTTTCCTACAGGGGTTAAGAAAATGATAAGTCCAAAAATTTATAAATAAATAAATAAATACATTGTATTTAGAGTCTACCCACTCAGTTATATAACTGATTTTCAGTGGGGGACTTTAAATCAAAGTGACCAATCCAACCCTGTAGGCCCCGACACCGTACTTCGTTAACTCCTCCCTTTTTGTGGATCCGTGCTCTGAAGCCTCTGAAGCCCACTCCATGAAAGCTGATAATAGAGATTCGTGTATATAGCATTAATAAGTATATATTATAGCGTTTTGTAGCATCTATTTTTTGGCCTCTTTCAAAATTTTGTGTATGACGTTTTATCATATTTTTATTTTAAAATTATGTCACCAAGGTTAAATCAATATCATCTGAATAAAAATGTGTATAAACAAATGATATGTACTTTGTAAAATAAAATAAAATAGGACTGGAAAACCAAAGTTTTAATTGAAAAAATAGCGCTTTGTATCATCTAACTTTCGCAAAACGCTATTTTCTCGTATCTCTAAAAGCCCCCCCCCCCCCCCCAAACCGTAAACCTGCAGAAATATATATTTATGTCTCGGACTTGTCTGTAGCGTCACGTGTACCGAGACATGCCTTGTACCTACCAGGTCGTGCTTGGAATAACCACACTGTACGTTACGTTGTGCACCGCGCTGTCAACGAATAACTCCATATCTAGTCCCCAAGCCCCACACTTGATCCAGCACGTTGCAGGGGCGATACCATTGCAAGACGTGTCTCAAGATTGAATACATAACTTACTGGATGTGCAGTTGTTTGTACTGTCGTGTGTTCAATACTGAATATTGTACAGCTTGATTGTAGCGCCACATGTACAGAGACATGTCTTGTACCTACCAGGTCGTGCGTGGAATAACCACACTGTACGTTACGTTGTGCACCGCGCTGTCAACGAATAACTCCAGATCTACTCCCCAAGCCCCACACTTGATCCAGCACGTTGCAGGGGCGATACCATTGCAAGACGTGTCTCAAGATTGAATACATAACTTACTGGATGTGCAGTTGTTTGTACTGTCGTGTGTTCAATACTGAATATAGTACAGCTTGATTGTAGCGCCACATGTACAGAGACATGTCTTGTACCTGCAAGGTCGTGCGTGGAATAACCACACTGTACGTTACGTTGTGCACCGCGCTGTCAACGAATAACTCCAGATCTAGTCCCCAAGCCCCACACTTGATCCAGCACGTTGCAGGGGCGATACCATTGCAAGACGTGTCTCAAGATTGAATATACATAACTTACTGGATGTGCAGTTGTTTGTACTGTCTGTGTTTAATACTGAATATTGTACAGCTTGATTGTAGCGCCACATGTACAGAGACATGTCTTGTACCTAACAGTACGTGCGTGGAATAACCACACTGTACGTTACGTTGTGCACCGCGCTGTCAACGAATTACTCCAGATCTAGTCCCCAAGCCCCACACTTAATCCATCACGTTGCAGGGGCGATACCATTGCAAGACGTGTCTCAAGATTGAATACATAACTTACTGGATGTGCAGTTGTTTGTACTGTCGTGTGTTCAATACTGAATATAGTACAGCTTGATTGTAGCGCCACATGTACAGAGACATGTCTTGTACCTAACAGTACGTGCGTGGAATAACACACTGTACGTTACGTTGTGCACCGCGCCGTCAACGAATAACTCCAGATCTACTCCCCAAGCCCCACACTTGATCCAGCACGTTGCAGATGCGATACCATTGCAAGACGTGTCTCAAGATTGAATACATAACTTACTGGATGTGCAGTTGTTTGTACTGTCGTGTGTTCAATACTGAATATAGTACAGCTTGATTGTAGCGCCACATGTACAGAGACATGTCTTGTACCTAACAGTACGTGCGTGGAATAACCACACTGTACGTTACGTTGTGCACCGCGCTGTCAACGAGTAACTCCGTATCTAGTCCCCAAGCCCCACACTTGATCCAGCACGTTGCAGGGGCGATACCATTGCAAGACGTGTCTCAAGATTGAATACATAACTTACTGGATGTGCAGTTGTTTGTACTGTCGTGTGTTCAATACTGAATATAGTACAGCTTGATTGTAGCGCCACATGTACAGAGACATGTCTTGTACCTACCAGGTCGTGCTTGGAATAACCACACTGTACGTTACGTTGTGCACCGCGCTGTCAACGAGTAACTCCAGATCTAGTCCCCAAGCCCCACACTTGATCCAGCACGTTGCAGGGGCGATACCATTGCAAGACGTGTCTCAAGATTGAATACATAACTTACTGGATGTGCAGTTGTTTGTACTGTCGTGTGTTCAATACTGAATATAGTACAGCTTGATTGTAGCGCCACATGTACAGAGACATGTCTTGTACCTAACAGTACGTGCGTGGAATAACACACTGTACGTTGTGTTGTGCACCGCGCTGTCAACGAATAACTCCAGATCTAGTCCCCAAGCCCCACACTTGATCCAGCACGTTGCAGGGGCGATACCATTGCAAGACGTGTCTCAAGATTGAATACATAACTTACTGGATGTGCAGTTGTTTGTACTGTCGTGTGTTCAATACTGAATATTGTACAGCTTAAATTGTAGCGCCACATGTACAGAGACATGTCTTGTACCTAACAGTACGTGCGTGGAATAAACACACTGTACGTTGTGTTGTGCACCGCGCTGTCAACGAATAACTCCAGATCTAGTCCCCAAGCCCCACACTTGATCCAGCACGTTGCAGGGGCGATACCATTGCAAGACGTGTCTCAAGATTGAATACATAACTTACTGGATGTGCAGATGTTTGTACTGTCGTGTGTTCAATACTGAATATTGTACAGCTTGATTGATCGGTGTTTTCTACTTAAATGTGCCAGTCTCTAGTTAATCATTGTTCGCTCGTCAATGGTGTCGGCGCCTACAGGGTTGGCTTGGTTGGCTTTAAATTTAATGTCTTCCAATGAAAATCGGTTATTTGACAGAGTGAATATACTTATATATACTCTTAATACTATATATATTTAATTCAAATATATTATATTGTATCAATAGGAATAATAATAGAAAGAGATGAAGGGGCTGGGAAGAAGCAGAAACAGGAAGATTGTGGGTGTGTAGAAGGAAATGGTGTGAACTGGTGGGTTAAAGGAAGAAAGAAAATGATAAAAGTAGAATATATGGAAAGTGATAGATAAATGGAAAGAGAAGAGAACATGACAGGCTTGGCAAGAAGTAAAAGGTGACTATATCCATCCCCCGACCCGTCTTAAGTTGGGAACAGACGTAGTATTCGAAAATAATTATCAGTTCATGTTTTGTTTTGATTTTAAATTTATGTATTCTAAGGAGTGGAGATCTTTCAGATAGGACATATATCTAGATAGTGTAATCCGGTTTTGCAATTAATTCACTAGCTCAAGTTTACTTCTTTTTATTTTGGTACTTATACGTTTTATTATATTTTTTAGATTAATATGTGTTGAAAATATTTTAATTATTGTACTCTTGAACTATTTGAATGAACTTTTTAATTATGTAGTTCCTTTGAGGAAAAATTGCAAATAATTGTGCACTAGATTCATTAAGTATCTGCTAAGACTTTTGACCTGAAAAACGTGTACAAAAGATAAGTTCTTCTAAAGTTTCCGGTGGTTAAAGCTCGTTAGAGATTTAGTAATTATTTCTGTTTAAAATGTTAAAAAACCTTACACTTCAAAGCAAATGAATGCTCTCTCAAGTCTCAACGCGTAACGATATCCTCTTCGTGGCGAAACCAGTTCGAGCTTGGGCTACGTAAAATGTTTTACTGTTGCCCTCAAAGTTAATTGCGAACTTAAAGTTTTCAACAAGCGGAGCGAAAACTGTATCAAATTGTTAAAGTTATGTATTGTGTTCACATTGATTTTTACTGTATATTTTTGCAGGTTTCTATAACGATTGCAGACATTCAAACTTACAATTCATGCAAATGTTCTTGTTATCTTAAAACATGCCGTAAAAACAAAAAAATATTTGTTTACTTTGTCAATTGCTTAAAATTAAACTATCTAAGCTTTAAAAATTTCGTGTGTGATAAAAATGTGATTTTATTGAATGGTTCAACAAAAACTTATTTCTTCCAATTGTTACGTCAATGTGGAGCACATTATTTTGATTATTGCTGGAAGCTGGACTATCTGATGATCTGGTTCAAGTTCACTAATTCTTATAACAAGTTTGGCATTCTCAATAAACTTCCATCATCAACATTACACTTATACCGCCGCCGACGTCTCCTTGGCCTACTTCTCCATTCAACCACTAGAGTGCATCACGTCCCACAGCCAGCTATGTTACTATTACACCTTAGGCGCAGTTATATATTTAGCCATTTTGGCGTTTAAGTTTAACAAATATGTCAACATTCATGACTACTTTTTCGTGTAGACCGAGTAAGTGTAGGCAAATTATAGCAAAATTACCTTAAACACAACGTTTTGTGGCCTTTGTCAATATCATTATTTTGTAGGAGCCAACAACTGTAACCATATTTTACTTCATATTCACATTTTACAACCATTAATGTTGAAACACGGATATGTACAGTAGTATTGATTGATTGGTTGATTTGTATTGCTTAACGTCTCATATTAATGCACTAAGGTTCTTCGGGACGATGAGAGGTGATAGATGAGGATAAAGAGTGAATAGAAGGGAGGAGGAGAAACCCGGTACAAGCACGTAGCCTGCACATTTAGAAAAGTACCAAGGGGACCAACGGCTTAACGTCCCATCCAAACGTTAAAATAAATTCAGTATCATCTTTACTGAAGATTAATGTCACCAAATAAACGCATGTCAATCAGATGTATGTTTTGTGTAAATCGTACGACATGACACACGCACAAAAAGACGCACAGAAATGTGATACATAGGTTAGTTCTTCCATCTAAATAATGATTGCCACAAACAACATCGTCACGACTAAACCTTATAGGTTCTCTTTTGATTTCTTTATTAACATACGATATTGCCTTCTATGTTGACTTGAACAACCAACACAGACAAGAAATAGGGTGTTTTATCTAGACCCACTCAAGATTAGTATCGCCCGTATTGTGTAGGCCACATCTACCTTCCTTATTGGTCAATGTCAATACGGGCCACCTTTGAATAAGATGTAGTTTTATATGCATTATTCATCAACGTTCATCTAATTGTAACACACAAAAGAATCAATAAAAAGCATCTCGGTAATTTCGGTAGTGAGGTTAGCGTGTTATTCAAATTCGTTCTGAAAGGCATTAATCTTTACGTCAATGCTAACGAATGGGCCGCAAAACTGTGAATTCACTGCCCCCTATGTTTCAATAATGACATTATAATGATGCATGGTGCGTGACGGTGGTTGTACCTGGGGTAACACTATGCGTGGGTTATTCCCTAAAGAAGGTTTATTAACATGAGGTTCACTGTTGACAAGCTAGTTCTATGATCACGATCTAAGTTTGCTTGCGTATAAAAATATTAGGTTTTTTATTCATATCTATAACTAATTTTCTCACAATATTAAAGCTCTACTTCCTGTGGTGTTGCATTCAAGCGCAAGCTTAAAGACCTTTTACTAGAGAACGAGTACTAGTAACCTCGATGATTTCTTAATCCTCTAAAATAATTGATGGTAAATAAAAATAAGATGTTTACAACACTAATGATTTGTATGTAGTTGTACTCTTGATGAATTTTATTATTGTAGGATTGTACTTAGTTCTGTGAATGTTACATCTAATTTATCTGCTTGTGTGTCTGGTGATTTAATTTTAATCACGGAGCTTGGCAACGCCTATATATTGCATATGTAAATATCTAAAGGGTAAATAATGTTATGAAATAAAATGAAACACCAAAAAATGAATAAATTATATGTAACATTATTTTACATCTTTAGTTGACTTCACAATATGTGAAGCAGTTTCTAATTATTGTCAGACAATCATTACTATTTTGTCGTAAAGAATTCAAAAGGTCAAACAAAACGCATGGTTTCAAACATTGCCATATAATACGAGATTTAATACACTTTAAACATTTCTCTACACACGTACCACGTACTATGGGGAAGGTGTTCTTTCTGTACTTCTAGCGTTCTTAATGTAACACTTTCAAATGTTTATTACTTGAACGATAATATTTAAATAAGTCTATTAAATAAAGTACATATTTCGTGTAAATTGGGCTTGAAATATAATATCCATACAAACCACACTCATGAAATAATAAAGGGTGGTTGATATTAAAACTGAACGTAGTTCGCGTCAGCAAATTAATACAAACATTCCACACTACAAAACAGAAGAAAGTCTACTAATGTATGATAACGCGGTGGAAATACAAATTTTGTTGTTGTTTATAATTCACTTGGAAGAAACTTCACATAAGTATAGCGTGCATGTCGCTTTGGATATATCAATCGTTATCAAGTAGTTAGCTATGCTATTTTCGGTGATAACGATTGATTTATCCATAGTAACATTCACGGTGTCCTTATAGAATCGCACTGCTGATCAATTAGAAGTACATCTTGATATGCTGATGTCAGGCCCATGGAGGGAATAGAGGGAATGCTGTTGTTAATTTGAGGTAGTGTCCTTCCGCTGATAAGAGTCAACATTCACTTGTAGAGACAACATACCCCTAAACATAATTTAAAACATCAACTTCATCCTTCTAAAAAAGTGATTATTGTTAACTCACATTTGTTGCAAATTGCGGTAGCGCTAGGGTTAAAAATTTCCCTTGCGTAAAATTATTTTTGTGTCTCTCACTTATTTTGCGAATGGCTGGATGCCACTCTGGAATGCCAATTTGTTTTTAGAAAAAGGCATAAATAGAGCAGCTCTGTTGCTCACATTACCCGTTCTAAAATGGTTATTTTCCTTTTTCCGGTGTATAAAAAATAATTAATTGAGTTAGTTATAGGTGGCATTAAAGTATAATGAATTTTTTCTTCTATGTTCAATTGGTTTAAGAATGCACCCAATATTCTTAATCGTTGGGCTTGAAATACGCTTGCATTAAAATCAGTTTGTTTAAACAAAGAATTTAACTTTTTGTATCTCGTTCTTATATCTGATAATCCAATGCATGCAATTAATTCATAATGATCGATAGTGGAGTAATTCCTTATCTTGCAGAACACTTTATCAATGTAGGCAGTGTGTTATTTAAATTTTGTATTTTTAAATAGATTCTATACATAGATCAAATAATATTGGCATTGATGAATTGGTTATATTATTTATACTGATCGATTTACCTGGCTTAAAAGCAAACTTGAATTACTTCTAACGAACGGATTTACAATCAGGTTCTCATTTATAATCTTCTTACCGCGCTCACTTTTACCTCGCGACCACTATAATCTAGGGGAGCCACTCAATCTTGTGCGCTGTCAAAGCTCTGCCGAACATTCCTAAGAATGAAAAACTCCGCAGCTTTCTTTTGAAAATATTTACTTAGGCCCACAACAGAAAGTTCGCTCAATCATAAAGTGGTTCCACCCCCCCACCCCCCCAAACTTAATCAAAGCACCTCTTTGACCAACCCTCGTCTTTAACCTAACAGAATTACACCTGTGGGATACATTAAGGTAAGATATATCTATCTACATCAATCTATAGAAATATTGAATTATATTTGTAATCGAAAATACTAAAAAAGTTTTTTCCAAATTTTATTAATAAAAAAACACTCTCGTATAATTGATTTTATGGAAAACTATCCAGAAATTAACAAATCCATCTCAGGGGTAATCGAACTCCGATCTCTCAATTACCGGTCAATAACCGAGACGGTTAACTTAATTACTTCTGGATTGTTTGTGCATTATTGATCAGCTGTTATGAAGTTAACCGTCTCGGTGGCTTAGGGATAAGCGACCCGACCGGTAAATAGGAGACCGGGGTTTGATACCCCGCTGAGATGGTGTTTGAATATCTGGATTAATTTCCATGTAACTGAATAAGGTGATGTACCGTATAAATTATAGCAAATAAGGGTTTTATTTTTGGTGTGTATTATACCTTGTTTATCTTTGTATACATGTATTGTAATGTATTGTACCTTGTGTATCATCTGAATTGACTGGGGTAACCAGCATGATATATGTCTACCCCTAATACAGGAGTAGTGTTCAAATCCCAAATTTCAAATTCAAATGTATTTCTCTTAAATCCTATTTTTACACACCTCCGTGTCGGCCACTGAAAATTAGTTTTGTTTTTGAGTGACTTTGAATGTTATAACAAAGTTGTTCATGTAATTTTCTTATTTTTTTGATAAAATAGAGTAAATCTACTTTACGCAATACGAGTGAGCCAATAAATTATATAAGTGTAAAGATACTGAACTTTATGTTGTTATATTTATGTTATTCGCGACAAAAAGTTACTTTACTGATAAAAACAAATTTCTTACCATTGTCAATTGTCTATCCCGTGTAACTTACACTCTGTCTAAAACATAATCTCCACTCGTATTCGCTATAAATTCACATTTGCATAATATGAATACGTTTTATAGTAAAATTGAAGTTTATAGGTGGGGCAACATCCGTCTGCATGTGTGTGAAGCCGTTCCGATTGACACATTTCTTAACTAGGGTCATTCTATCTTGGGTAATTTATCTAGTGGCTCGCTTTCACGTGTTATTTGACTGCGGTGGCGACAGCACGCAGCCACCCCTTGAACACGCTAGAAACCGCTTGACGGCGCGACGTGGAAATATTACCTCGAAATGGAATTTTGATGGAAACATTTCAACGTAAATTGGAATGGATATGAATGTCATTATTGTAATGTAATTTAGATAATTAAGGTGGAAAAATAGGAACAAAAAGTCTAACGGCTCGATATTTCGAGAAGGTTAGCAAGAAGCCTGCGGTGTGAATCTACAAGCGTGTAAAGTTGTTAAGTATTTGCAGTGTTTGTTGTTTTATAAACAGTTTCTAGTTGAGAAGATAAATAAATAAAATACAAAGGTAAATTACAGTAATCACTAGAGGGCACGCCTCACGTCTAGACTAATGACGAACACAATTATGATAATGTACGATGTTTTGTAATAGTGATGGCGAATGGCTACGTTGTTTTGTGTGTTTGTGTGTGTGTGTCTGTAAGTGTTTCTGTGCGTTTATGTGCCTGTATGATAGATTGAGTGTGTCCGTATGTATGTGCGTGTTTGTGTACGTCTATGTGCCTGTATGTTTGATTGAGTGTGTGTATTTATATGTGTCTGTTTGCCTGTGTGTCTGCGTTAGTTTGCCTACAAGGAGAGTTTGTTTCGTAATTTATGCCTATGATAAGTTATCTCTTATTCAAAATTGATTATTAAATAATTGAATTAAATCACAAAAATTTGATAAATAAACAACTATATAAATTAATTACTAGAGTGATGAAGCAGAGGAACAAGACAATATGTTGGTTGTCAAAAAACAATCAATACGATACTTCTGAAAATAAAATAGGTCGTAAGGTCGTATGTTGGCATTCGTTTTAGAGACACATGAAACGTAGATTCTCTTCAAGGCCAGTGTTTCTGCATAATTATTATTATTAAAAATGGTTTTAAGTATCATTTTAAAACAAATTAAATTTCACACATTGGATCTGCTTCCAACGTTCATCGCAAAGGTTAACGCTTTGTGGTAAATTGATAAATTCTTCCACTGATCAAAACTGTACGGTGGGGTATTCGTACGCCACTAAAGATAAAAATTCATCGACCGCAAGAACAAAATGGTTAAGTTATGGGCTAATTCCTTGCAAAGCGATTGTATTAAATGAGATCACTTCATTGAATGAGTTTTCTTCCTTCGAGTTGGCCTCAGGGAGCTGCCTGCAGAAAAGGCGTGTACAGAGCCAACGTCATCTTCAATATTAACAAATCTTTGGAGAATATCAATACTAAACCTGATACAAATATAATATTCAATCACATTTCACAGACAAGTGAACATAAGACTGATTCGATCAAATCAATCACTGTTTAGGCTCGAACCCAGATTATCTGATATCTCGTCTGACACCCTAACAAATTCCATCTGAGGGGTATAGGCGATCTAGATATACAGGCATTGTGAGTGATGGTAGGGTCTAGGCTCCAGTCTGGATGGATTCTTAACATCCGTCTTTCCACTTCATGCTCCTTCACAGTTTGGTTCAATTCACACCCAATTCAATGAATAAATAATAGTTAATAGTTCCATTTAAAACTTGTATTATTCTTTATACCAAAATATTTAGCTGGATTTTAAGAAACTTCTTCGGGAATCAATGAAGAAGTTAAAACTTTCATATTTTGTCACGTTTTCTTTTTTTTTAATCTACAATTTGTAGTATTATTTTCATTTCAAATGCTGCGTGTTTTTGCAATGGATAAATATATTATGTTTTGACGTTATTAATAATATAATTTAGGCCAACAATGTTAGTTGTTTATAAAGTGGGTCCTATCGTTTTTATGTAAATCAATCCAGAAATTAAAAAATCCATCTCAGCGGGGTATTGATCCCCGGTCTCCCAATTGCCGGTCGAGTGCTTTACCCCTAAGCTACCGAGACGGTTAACCTCATAACATCTGGATTGTTGGTGCATTTAAATCCAAATAGATTATTTAATTGTCGAGTTTTTATAATATAATATTTTTTAATCTATTTTTGTTTAAATTTATGCCTAGCTTATAATTGTTGATTTTAATTATCAAATTTATTGTTAATTTTATTTTATTTACGATTTAGGGATAACACACACAATTTTGTATTTAAGTGCTATGCTTGTTGTGATATTTTTAATGATTGTATGGGCACTGATAACTTAACTGTTGTGTACCCTAACTCCACTAACAATAACTTACCTAACTAATGATAATGGAGGCTAACAATGATCATTGAATAACAATAATAATAAATAAAAGAAAAAAAATGCTATACAAATTAACAATTATTATTATTATGGTAAGAAAGCGGATAATAATGTAGTTATTTTTGGATGAGCGAAGCGAAGACTTCAA
The DNA here is from genome assembly GCA_024449915.1 of Sweltsa coloradensis. Classification (NCBI taxonomy): domain Eukaryota; kingdom Metazoa; phylum Arthropoda; class Insecta; order Plecoptera; family Chloroperlidae; genus Sweltsa; species Sweltsa coloradensis. The sequence continues at coordinate 635,803 of JAMZAV010000225.1, read as the reverse complement.
TTTCACTGACCCCCAAAAAATTAAGCTCAGTTTTTTGTTTTTGTTTTTGTTTTTGTTTTTTGTGTGTTTTTTTTGTCTGTTTGTTCGCTCTCTACCGGGCAAACGGCATATCCGATCTTGATGAAAATTTTGACGGGAACTTTTGACGGGGAATCTCTGAACTTAGAGCTGTATTGTTTTTGGGTACAATCGAAGAAATATTTCTTATGAATATCGTACTTTTACGATTTTTTTTTATTTTTTGTGCAATATTTTCGTGCCATTTGGGTCAATTCTGATCAAACTAGTGAGGCTACAACGTTCATATTATACATGAAAATTAAAGTTATGGTGATGTAGTACATTTTGAAAGAAAAAGTTTAAAAAGTTAGCCAGAATCCATAGAAATAAAACTTTTAATTTAAGTTTTTTGATTTTTTGTGCGATAATTTCGTGCCATTTGGGCCAATTCTGACCAAACGGGTGGGGCTACAACATTCATATTATACAAGGACATTAAGGTTATGGTGATGAAGTACTTTTGAAAGAAAAAGTTGAAAAAGTTAGCCAAAATCCATAGAAATAAAGCTTTTAATATAAGTTTTTTACGGTAAATAATACCAATTGACAAGTAACAATAGAAACTTGACAACAATCACCTACAATGCGTAGGCAGCAAAACAAAGCACTTGCAAAAGTAAAGATATCCCACGCAAACTAAAAACTTTAAAAAACTCATCTATCAACGCGGCGGGACTTAAGCGTTTTCCTAGTATTTATTAATTTATATGCATTACATTTTCTGTCCATCTGTGAATGCGTGTGTCAACATTTCACTATAAAAATTAAACTCGACTTCCGATTGACAAGCGTATTATTTGTTGATATTTCTCTTCAACGAAGATGATACAGAATATTTTTGGTGTTTCTTGGGGTCAGGGGGGACCTTCCCCAGAGATATTTCAATGGTGAAGAGGATTTTGCTCTAGAGTACGCATACTTGGCACCTCCACCAAAAGTTTTCTGAATTTCAAGAGAATTTGTTTTGATTTTCTTCTTCGACTATCAGTTGTTACTTCGCCCACTACTTTGGGTACTTCAGTACCAGTGCTTTAAATATTTTTTTCCATTGAAGTACCATTTTAATTTATTCGAGGAATTCAGGTCCTAAGGGTACAATATAAAATTGTAATTTTTATGATAATTTTAATTATTTTTCGGGCAATATTTTAAAAAATGGCAAATTTTGGATTTGACGTAGACCATCAATTTGAAATAAAACAGTTATTTTGTATGTTTGGTAGGTCTGCATCTATGTAATTAGATTTATTTAGTTGTCCTCCTTTGTAAATCAGTTTTTATAACTGAATAGGATAGACGTTAAATAAATAAATAAAAATAAATAAATAAATTGGAAAGTTGTTTCTTTTCTGAATTTTTTCATATCGGTAAAATTTTTGTTATTTAAAAATTGAACACATAAGCCTATTTTGAAATCACTGCTACTTTCAAAATTTATTTCTGTTACTTGTTCTTTTAACCCTTTTGGATATTGGATCATAAATAAAATTCATACTAGCCATTCGATTAGCAAGATTTAAAAATCAAATTGGTAACGATTTTATGTTGAGCATTTAAATTGCATTTACAGCATTTTAATTTAACAAAATTGAATTTTTGGCGCCCCTTTAACCTTAAAAGTTTCCCCCAAAATGAACGAGTATGACTCGTCAAAGTACTCTAATGGGTTTATTAATATTTTAGGGTAGGTTGTTGTAACAGATTTCTTATTGAATACGCAAATCTATGAGATCACGGATAATGAACACAAGCAATTTACAGTAATATTTTTCTAATTAATAATAAAATCGTCATCTTTAACTCATTTCAACTTGGGTTGTGTGCACCCCTATAAAGCAAGTCTATTGCTGAGATATTTAACCTCTTCTTTTACCTCGTGTTTTCTGCCCATCCACTTATTTTCTCATCTTTCCTGTCTTCCCATAGCAAAACTCAAGTCACAATTACTAATTAATAACAAACAAATACTAAAATTAATTAATCTCGATGGTGAATCTTTTGATCATACAACACAAGACATAAAAGTGCTTCACTTTCATATTCTTTCGAACGCAAAGTGTAAATTTCAATAGCAGCGTTTCCATAATGAAGTACTTGAAGTGCGAAGTGTTCGGTCTATTCAACGTTGAATATAATTCCACTAATTACTTGTCGGCTGGTTAATCAATAAGAGGTAATTTTCTTTCGACATCATCGCCGATCGTATCTCCCGCCCTTGCGTGTTAATGTACAAGGCTTATCTCTCAAGTATATCTAGTTAGGTGTACGAGCTTTTGTGCTAACAACTTCATTCAACTGGAGAAATACTAGAGTTGTTGTTACGACGAGAATCGTTGTTACACTTTCAAGGGTAGAATAGTATATATGCGTTCAGATGTGGGAGTGAAAAGTTAAGGGTTAAAACTTTGGTAACAATAGGAAAAGTGCGTCCAGATGTAAGGTTGAAAAGTTTAGGGCAGGCCTTGTACCAACAGCTGCATTTAGTGTAGAAATAGTGATGTAGTTTAGAAGAAATAGCTTTCAATTTTGAATAAAATAGAATGGTTTAAGTGTATTTAGATGTGGGGGTGGAAAGTTTTGGATTAAGAGGTAACGATAGGAAAAATACCAAAGTTTAGGGCAGGCCTTGTATTAACAGCAGCATTTAAATTCTAGAAATACTGATGTAGTTTAAACGAAAATGCAGAAATATAAATCAAATTTAAAGTGTGTTTAGATGTGGTTCTGGAAAGTTTAGTTTAGGCAATATTTATACTACATTTAAAATTTAAAAAAATAATATTGTAGCTTTTGACAAAAAATAAAATAATAGTAGAATAGTGGTTGAAGTGAATTCAGATGGGTTAAAATGTTGACGCAAAGTTTGGCATATCAGCTATGGTGCCAACAAGATTATTGAAACGGTTAATTAGGTTATTTTTTTTTTTAACTGACCATACAAAACTTGCATCTAACCGTCTATATAATAAATAAACTACATTATTTAGTTAATTTCAGCCAAAAAAGGCTTTTTAAAATTTGTTTTATGTTAACAAAAAAAATTGTGAGAGCAAGTGGTACTGAGATGCGATTTGTTGCATTAGTACACTGATCTACATATTTGAACACACTTAATAAATTAATTGTCAAGTGTGCTATTCTTAAAAAAAAATACCACAACAATAATACCACATTTCGTAATTAAACTGGATATATAACGATTAAATAATAAAATCAAGAAGTGAGGACCCGGCACCTCCACCAACAATGCTATTCTTATGGAGTTAAAACTTTTCTCGCTCTACCCGGCACTTCCACCAATCGCATATGAAATAGCATTACCGTAATATGAACGGTTACATTAGGAAAACGACAAATTAGACGAATGAGCGAGTCATGTGTTGAGTACCCGGTAACATTCCATTTCCTCCCCCTACCTAAGGCTGGATCCAGCATGGGTCTTTCCTCCCTAGCCTATCAAAGGTTAGAATAGTTCATTAAGGCCTTACAGTTGACGAGCTAAAAACAACTAAACTCAAAACACTATCATTTATACCTTATATTATATCAATCAAATGCAAATGTTCCCGGGAACTCAACACATGACTCGCTCAATCGTCTATCAAAGACTTTGGTGTTTTCCTTATCTTGTTGTCTGAAGCGCCTTTATACCCGGAATATGGGATACCCGGCTTCAAACAGGTCGGGATAGTTTTTGTAATTTCTCGATTGTATTAAAAAATTATAGAACATATTTCGAATTGCATATTATACAGTACTATGGAAAAATAAGGCAGTACGAAATAAGTGTAAAGATTGTAAGGTTTACTTAATCTTCCAGCAGAATCTTGTGGAACCTTCAGCGAGCAAGATTCGGCAGACCTTGGTCACCGCCTGACATTCTAAAAATGATTCGATAAAAATGTTTTTCAATAACAAAACCATTGCCGTTAAATTGTTACATTCTACACATTTCAGCGTATATTTTCATTTTATTATGTCTTGTATAGGTTTAAATCGCAACGGATTTTTCTAAAAATGTTAATTGCACGCTAAAGACTTGGACTGGTAGTATCTTGTAAAGTTCAGCTCAATCTGTTTAGCCGTTTGGCCGTTCTGGAGCGAAGCCACTCACCCACAGACTAAAACAGATCTTGTGCCATTTGACTTACATCGAAAGTCTTCCATCTCTGCGCTCACTCGTCTTATAAATCGTATAGAACAATATATTATACTTTTTCTCAAACATTTATTTTAAGCCGTCTGCGGTGAAGCATGCGATTAGAGCGCTGGTCCAAAGTGTATAGCTCTATACGAGGACGTGGCACCAGGACATGTTTTTAGTTGTAATCGTCAACAAAAATCAACATTTTTTATGATAATGAAAGTGGGGTCATGATAGTGGAGTAGTGAGAAGAAATGGGTAGCCTTGCGCGCAAAGATGAATAGCAATATTTTTCTATTAAAAAAATTGAAGTTTGAAGAATATAATGAAAGTGGGTTTAGAAGGGTGATGAAAAGTGTACTCTGTTTTGTCAATATGTCTTTGAAGGTATATTTTCCCTCCAAGGATATTAATCACTGAGAAGGCGTATTTTTCTTTCTCGTCCGACAGTTCAGAAGTATCTCCTCTCATTCCGTATTCTGTTTGACGTAGTGTCTGTGTTAATGAGTTCTTACTCGTTACTCTCAGTGCACTTTTCAATGCGTCCTACTTAACGCGACGGGGTAGGTATTATATTCTCTCTCATCACATCTTTACTTTGGACATAAAAGCGGCGGTGGAGTTTTTCCACGCTTACATTACAAAGTGCGCGACCAATCGGAAAGCCGCCTTGCTTATATGGGTACAGTGCAAGTAATGTAGTCTTAGCTAGCTCTAAGTTTTCATTCATCGTAGCGGAGGATGAAACGAGAACTCTGAAACACGCGAAGTCTCGAGCGGGTTAAATTACAAAGTGTTCTACTTTTAAATGTGTTCCCAATACAAAACCTCGATCTGCTTTGAACATTTGCAAAGAGACTTGTCTAATTCTTAAACTAAATATGATAGATACTTTTGGTGATAGCATTGCTTTGTTCTTTTATCTTTTCTAACTTGATAAAACAAAAAAATGACACCGATTTTCTGCGCAAATCCGCATATCCAAGTAGTAGTTAACCCAAAAAAGTATTTGTCCCACCCATTCTATAGCACAATACCTACTTTTAAAAAAATTACAACTGAGAAAATTATATCTTATAGTTGTGAATTTACATGATTCGCTTAATTAAGCTTGATGATTCTAAGTTTGGTGAAAATTGTTTTTTGGTGATTCCGTAAAGCGCATTTGTTTTTTTTGTTCATATGATAGAGCAAGCAACGATCAAAATTAGTAGTTGTAAATTTGATGTTTATCATCATATTTTGACAATCACTTGCCCAAACTACAAAAACAAAACATATTTTATATAAGTCAGACAGATTATATTATATTGACAATATTTTTTCAGTTAAATTTTTTCAAGATAAGATCGGCGCAATGTTATTTCTTATGGAAGACTATCTATTATGGGACCTAGTTCGAAAATTAACTAGTTTGCTTAATTTATGCACAGGTTGTAAAAAAAAATTGTTCTTCAATGTAAAATCATATAAGCAATTACTCTTCAAGTCTTCACAATATTTTTTTGTTTGAGGGGGTAAATACCCCTTGAAATGGTCTCGAAGGCGCCTACAAAGCCTCGTACAACATGCAATACGCTAATCGAGTCTTGACATCAAAGCTTTCTCTCCTCTCACATATATTTGAACAAGGTACGTGTTTATTTGACATAGCACCACTTAACAAGGTATCAATAATTTGCAGCTAGCTGTGCAAATAGTAAAGGGGAGACGGTTAAGTGACTGTACACCATTAGAGCACTGTGACGTGTGCCAATTAGAAGCTGGGTAGAACATTGTCAACCTGTGGGAGATGGGAGAATCTCTGCTAGCTTGGGGTTAGGAGGCCAAAGCAAAGGAGGAACAAACACTCAGGTTTCTATGATGAAACTAGGGATGACATCTCCCGTAGTAAAAATATTTCAAACATTCTAGTCACAAAGTAGTCATATCTTGTAAACCAAGGCCTATTTTACATCACCAAGAGTAAACCATTGCAAACCGAACATCACCAACGAAATCACATCACCAAAATTGGAAGACATGGACATAACCTTTTAGTCACATTATCTTACCAAAGCAAACCAAAAGAACTATTTTAGTTACCACTGTTTACCAACTCAAACCAAAGTTTCAGTACAGTGTTGGTTTGTGTTGGTTTGTTTTGGTAAGTAATTGTTACGTGTATATTCACATCACCAAACATAACCAAAATATACCAAAGCAAACCAACATTCGATTTCGAAAAGGTTTGCATTGGTTTGTGTTGGTAGTAATTGGTGACTATTAAAAATTAAATCTTCACTGTTTAGTGCCTACCTTTGCAAACCAAATTGAACAAACAACAACCTGTCATCATAACTTAATAAAACATTAAATAAATAAATACAATATTAGATTGCAAGTTTGACGTTATCACTGTAATGCTTCTACAAAATAATTTACAAAATCAAAAAAAAAATACAAAACAATAATTTTTATTTTATTGTCTTTGGTAGTGAAGTATAACATTAAAAGCTTTTTTTAAAAAAAAGTCAGAACTTGTTGGGTGCATATTTCTCCGCAAGTGGCAAGGGTGACCGCCTTCAAAGACGACGACTACGTGAAAAAATAGGGCACTTCAACCGGTTAGAGTTATGTAATATTGCGCCGCAAGTGATATTGTGGGATAAAGTCTCTCCTGCAAGTGTACCAACCATTTAAAACAAGATCTTATTGACTTAAATAAAAATATATTATTTGCCTCCCATGTTATATATAAATATGGTCATTCTAATTATGAATTCATGAATAAATGCAGTTTATTTTTTTGCTTGTTCAATGAAAAGCAATGTGATATCAGTGCTTATTTGTCAAATTTTTTATTGCCAAGCAATCCGAGGGGTGCTTCAGCCCCTGAGCACCCACGGAGTCGGCGTCCCTTAGTTGTAATTCAGTTTAATTGAAATGGCAACTGTAGTTTTGCTTTTTACCAACTAAGAAAAAAAGATATGAAGATCTCTAATGAAGTAATTTCAGTTTGGTTGCGTATATTAATAGAATTAATACCGTTATCTTATGTACGTATCATCCAGTATCGCATCGGAAAGCACATACTTTATTAGTGCAGATGCACTCGCCTCGGTCTATATCAACAATATCAACAGCAAGATCAAAATTTCGAACATGCACTTAAAAACAGAACTGCCAGGGAGTAGCATTATTTACTGCATTCACATTAAAAATATACTATAAACACAATTACTTTAATACAATGAACACTATTCAAACACATCCAAAGTAGTTGAAACGCGATACAGATAGCCCACAGAGCAAGTGCACAATAACTACAATTTAGTCAAGTCGATTTTCTGTTGGTTGGTTGGTGTTGGTTGGTGTTTGTATAGGTGGTTTTTCCCTCTACTTTCAAGCTTCGTTCGTGGCGCAACGGTTAGAGGCTTGGCTTACAGATGGAGAGGCGCCCTGCTGGATCGAGTTCGAGACATCAAATTTGAAACTTTATAATTACTTGCAATTAATACATGTTGTATATCCACCTACAGGCAATCGACTGGTGTAAGAAATAAAGAAAAATACCAGTAATTAACCGTAATATCAATTAAAGTAATTATTATTTTAGTTTTTCGTTTACATATTTAGCTACCAGGTAGCGCTGGTCGCAATTTTTTTTTTGTGCATAATGGTTTGGATTGGTTTGGAATAGTTTGGTTTTGTTTTCAAATGTTTGCTTTTGTTTAAGAAATGGTTTTCTTTTGTTCAGAAATGTTTGTAAATGTTTCCACAATGTTTGCTTTTGGTGACAAATGGTTGGCTAATCTGGTTTGTGAATGTTTGATTTGGTAGGAAAAAGTTTCTAAATGTGACCAATTGGTTTGGAATGGTTTATGAATGTTTGTGGCTGGTTGATGCTCAAGTAAACATTTGCTTACCCCAAGTGCGTTCTATGAAACAAATGTAGGCAAATGTTTACTTTGTTTACTAATGGTTTGGATTGGTTTACTCCATTTGGTTTGTATTTGTTTGCAAATGTTGGACATTTTTTTTAGTGCGGGCGCGTACTCGGATTATCCGAATCCGACATAACCGAATCAATACCAAGGATAGAATCTCTTTTTTTATTTTATTGAACATCATGAAAGTAAAATGCGAATTTGTATTAGTAAAAAAGTTTATAATAACATTAACATGCAGTTTTGAAAAAGTTTTGACTTGAATCAAAACTAATTCGACGTCCGTAAGAACATAAACATGGTCTAAAAACGATTTAAAAACGTTTTCAAACCCTTTTTTTGTTGTTAGACCTACTTGTGTTATTGAAGTGTGTGTATGTATACATAACGGTTTTGAAAATAGTTTTGGAAGTCTAATCCAAGAAAATTTTATTAACTTGAACCGAGTCAAACCTAGCTTATGAGCGTATACATGCTTTGCTGGTTTCAAAATTGAAAACGTTTTAAAATCGATTTCAAACTTTCATGTAAACGTAGTAATTGTGATTTGGAAACTCCAACATTTCAGTGGTGTTACTCACCATTGAACTGTTAGGTAGATTACACGACCATGATTGAATCGCCATGAGTGCATAAAATCTTTCATTTTGATGATGTCATAGTTTGTTCTTCAATTCAGTTTGATTTATTACATGGTTGTAGAAGATTGTTGCTAATAAGGCTGGTTATACAGAATGTCTTCATTGAAGCTTTATTACATGGTTGTAGAAGATTGTTGCTAATAAGGCTGGTTATACAGAATGTCTTAATTGAAGCTCTGACGATTTCGGGTTACCCGAATATGAGAGGAAGGAACCGAATCCATATGTTACTGCCCGAAATCAAACCCTATCATAATTCTTTTTATAATATATTAATCAACTCAAATGCAAATGTTACGGGGCACTCAACACATGTGTCCTCAATCGTCTACCAACGACGGAGACGTTTTCTTAGTAATTTATATGGCGTTTTGTTTTCTGCCTGAGTATTTGTATTAAGATTATGTTTTGGAATTGTTTGTCGTTTTTATGTGTGTTTTTGAAGGTTTGTTGAATATAAATTAAAATAAGATTTTTTAGTTTCAAACAACAAATTAAAAAAATAAATCATTTCGGTATCCTTAGAACGCACAGGGACAGGAGGGAACGGCAGCCGCACTAAACCAATAATAAGAGATTTAATTTTGCTTCGTGCTAGTGTTATAAAGAACCATATCTCACTGGAACAGAAAGACGTCAGGTCTAGGATGGAATTGTCACCAATCAGGATAAATACTTTGCATTATTTTTTGTAATAATACCAAATGGATCAACTAAGTAGATTGTTATCACATTCATTGACTATTATGTCAAGTGCATATGTGAGCATACATTTTGTTGGATGATAAGGAAATAAAACGTATGGATATTTATTTATTGAATAGGTGGCAGGTCGACTCGTTTATTACTATAACCTTGTAACCTTGAGTGAATTGTATAATTAGGAATTATATTTGTTTAAAACAATGAAGTAGTATTAAAGAAAGTAAAAAAACTCTTTGGCAATTTGTTTGGTTTTCAAAAAAGAAAATGTAACTCATTTTAGTAACTCATTTGACACTCTTAACCATTAAAACTTTTACAAGCTACCGAGTATGTTGGCACTGGTGGACTATTATAAAATGGATGAGCGTAACGATATTAAATTTTATCCTGATAAGAGTATATCAGGTGTCCTTTTTTGTATTTTCGTCTGTTTATTTACGCTTCACTATATTTACAAACTGCTATTCCGATCTTAGATGAACTAAACTGAGATATTTTACGATTTTTGGTACAATCGTAGAGATATTTCTCGAAAATATCGTGCTTTTAGGTTAGGACAACTATATCGATATTTCCTCACCCCCTCACCCCTTTCCACCGCTGGCATGACGAGGCGCATTGTTGATGACAGACATGGTTCAGGCTTGCTGTTGTATGACATAACACTAACACAAACGAAATATGTTAGCAATGAAAGGACGCATAGTGAACTAAAAACGCTCATTCGTCAACGCGACTGGAAAAAGCGTTCCCAAAGCGGCCTAGTGTAATTACTCGCATATACTATTAAGTATAATACATTATTTATAAACATGTTAGCCAGAAAATTAACAGTAAACGGTACCGGTAACGGTCAGTTTATCATGTATGTTAAATTTCAACTACGGTACCAGCAGATATAGTGGAATATCATATAATGCCATGCGGAGATCGCATAGCACGTCCAGCAAAACAATAATACCGACTGCAAACCACATTGAAACCCGATCAATCGAACTCTAGGCTTAAATTAGTGAGTTGATTTACGTCTCTATTAATGCATTTGTGGTATTAGGGACGATAATTGGATGATAGATGAGGACGCAGCAGGAAACAGCAATATTCCGTGCGCCTCACGCGTCCCTTGGTTCAGGACTAGCCCCCACCCACACAGAGACGAGCCACCCAGGACGGAACTAGCGCGTAGCTACAGGCCGCTTGAAGCTAAAGGCCGCTTGAAGTAGCTTAAGGCCGCATGAATTATCTAAAGACTGTCCTGAAGTAGCTTAAGGCCGCATGAATTATCTAAAGACTGTCTGAAGTAGCTAAAGGCCGCATGAATTATCTAAAGACTGTATGAAGTAGCTAAATGGCGTCTGAAGTAGCTAAAGGCCGTCTGAAGTAGATACAGGCCGCTTGAAGCTTAAGCCGTCTGAAGTAGCTAATGACTGCCTAAAAAAGCTGAAGGCCGTCATAAGTAGCTAAAGGTCGTCTAAAGTAACTGAAGGCCACCTGAAGTAGCTTAAGGCCGCTTGAAGTAGCTTAAGGTCGTCTTAAGTAGCTAAATGCCGTCTGAAGTTGCTAATGACCGCCTGAATTAGCTAAAGGCTGTCTGAAGCTAAAGGCTTTGAAGTAATTACGGGAAAAAAGCATTATGATATTGCTTTTCCGACGATCTGGTTTCTCGGGGTTTTGACGCAAATACAACTCACTATTCCTCTACAATGCGTTCAAGGTTAACAGATGATTTCTCGACTTGGTGTGTCTCGAAAAGAAGTTAACGGATTATTCGTGTTCTCATTTATTGCAAGAGCTTTGCACGTGTTAGGACAGCCAATGAGATGGGCGAAATATCCTTCCTTGTTGGGGATTTACGGTTCCGGGGCATTGCACAACCGGAAAATTATTTTTCGTGATTATGAACTAATAATTTTTAATCTTATCAACATGATAAGTAGAAGTGGAACGACCATTATCAAAACTGACGAAGCCATCTCCAGGACCTCTCCGTTTCCAATAACACGTAACCAGCCCCCCAGAATCACTAAAGTAAACCACAAAGCCCTTAATCACTCAAAAACTGTAAATTTTCTTTTGCTCAGCCAACAAGTGTTGCCAATTTAAAACAAACTAAGGCTAGGGACACAGTCACCCCTAATAATACCCCATCTGTTAATGGCCTCAGCCACAAACTACTAACAACCTCTCCTAAAATCTGCTCGACCCAGAACAAACCCAACAAATCAATACTGAGCCCTAAAATCGCATTCCTTAATATCTGCTCAATCCGGAACAAAATCGAAGAAATTGAGCTTCTAACCAAGCGCCTCTCCCCTGATATCTTTTGCTTCTCGGAACACTGGCTGACTCCACACGAAATTAACTCCTTTTGCATCTCCGGCTACGCTAATATTGACTTTTTCTGTCGCTCCACGTTCATCCATGGAGGTGTCGCAATCCTTGCCAAACCCCACCTCAACCTCATTCCCATCCCTGAAGTCAAACCCTACTGCACCGAGAAAGTGTTTGAATGTGTGGCAGGTTCATGGCGCTCTCTCGATCAGCACTTTATAATTCTCTCTGTCTACCGTTCCCCTCTTGGTGACTTAAATACATTTCTCTCCAAGCTTGATGAAGTGCTCATCCTTCTCACCAAGAAATTTCCTAAAGCAGACTTAGTCTTATGCAGTGACCACAATGTGGACCTGCTTTTCCAATCGCCATCCCGATCTAAACTGCTCGATCTAGTCCACTCCTTCAATATCATTGAAACCATTGATACACCAACCCGTGTCACTGCCACTAGCAGCTCTCTTATCGACAACATTTTCACTTCTCTCGACCCAGCATTGTTTTCCGTCAGCTCTACTGACCCTGGCCTGTCCGACCATCACCTCCTCATTCTCAACCTTTATCTCTCCAAAATCAACCCCCCAAAAATGAAGGTAATGAAACGTTCTTTCAGTCCCAAAAATACAGACAACTTTCTAACACGGCTAAGTGCAGAAAATTGGCAGTCACTGTCAACTCCTGGAGATGCAGATGTACTCTTCTCTAGTTTTCTTACCACTTTCCTGTATCACTTCAATAAATCATTTCCGCTAAAAAGCTGTCCCCGCTTTAAACCCAAAGTCAATTCCTGGATCACACAGGAACTGCGATCTGAAGCCCAGACCTTGCGATCCCTTCATTTTGAACTGAAGTCGTCCAACAACTCGACCAGTAAACAACAATATCGTGATTTAAAAAAGTCTCATGCTAGAAACATTCGCCAAGCTAAACTCTACTATAACGACTCCTTAATATCAGAATCTAAGAACACCTCAAAAGCTATTTGGTCCATGATTAAATCACAGACCAATGCCCGCAACCTAAACGCAACCTCTCTCTTATTGCTAACGGTAAAGTTATATCTGACGCATCATCTCAATGTGAACTCTTAATGACTTCTTCATCAACTCGTGCAACCCGGCTGGTAAGCCCAATGCATCAATTTACCCTCCCACTCCTCCAAAACTCTCACGACCTCTGATCGGCCCAACTATCTTTCTCCACCCAACCACTCCAATCGAAGTAGCTACTGTAACTAGGAAACTTAGTTCTAAACACTCATATGGACTTGACGAGGTGCCAGGCTCCCTTCTTTCAAATGTATGGACTTTATTTCCGGCCCATTAGCCTACATCATTAATCAATCCTTTTCTGATGGCATTTTCCCCTCAAAAACTGAAGGCAGCAAAAATAATCCCCATCTACAAACACAAAGGTAAAAAATCTGAGATGACTAACTATCGACCCATCTCCCTGCTCTCATCTTTTTCCAAAATATATGAATACATCATGCATGATCGTCTATCATCATTTCTAAATTATCACAACATTCTCTCCCTACTCAGCATGGTTTTTGAAAAATAAATCCACCACAAGCGCAATTTTCAGTTTTCTTTCCCCTCTTTACTCTGCTTTGGACAAAGGTGACCACGCGGTAGGAGTGTTCTACGACATGACAAAGGCTTTGATACAATAGATCACAAAATTCTCCTAGAAAAGCTAAATACCTATGGCATCCGAGGGATCGCTTTAGATTGGATTTCCTCTTTTCTCTCCGGCCGCTCTCAAGTAGTCGAAATCGAGACAGCCAATGGTCTATCCGTCACCAAAACTCGCTCTAAATCTCTGTCCATAGTCTGTGGAGTTCCCCAGGGTTCCATACTCGGACCCCTAGCCTATATCATATATGTTAATGACCAGGCCACCTTTCTGGATGAGGGTATTCTCACACAATATGCGGATGACTCCACCATCTGCTGACCCTACCTAAACACCATCCCTCTCAGGCACTTGCCCCCTAATCAACAGCCAAGTGGCTAAAATGTCATCATACAGCCGAGACAATCAACTCTACATCTCGCGCTCTAAAACGGTATACCTATACTTTCACACCCCCAATAAGATCCCACTGGCTAGTCCCCTAGTTCATCTAGAGTTTGATATAATCCCCCGCGCATCCAGTGTAAAAGTCCTTGGCCTTGCATTGACCGATAAACTTGACTGGTCTATCCATGTTGACCATGTTGCCAACAAAATTTTATCTGGATGCTACTCTATCCGTAAGCTCAAACAAATTGTTCACCCCCATATCTTATTGCAAGTCTACTTTGCCCACATCCACTCTCACTTATCCTATGGCCTGCTATTTTGGGGAGCCTCCCCCCAAGCTAATAGAATATTCATCCTCCAAAAGAGAGCGATACGCATTATTGCGGGTGTCTCCAGAAAACACTCCTGTAGGGAGCTCTTCAAGGAATTAGGAATTCTAACTCTAGCATGCACACTCATCCAGTCTGCTGCACTCTTTGTTCGCACAAATAGTAACCTCTTCCCTCTCAATGCGTCTGTGCACTGCCACCATACAAGAGCCATCCTTCACATACATAGGCCGCCCCACCACCTGCGCCTTTTTGCACTAGGCCCAGAGTACCTTGCCTCCACCCTTTACAACAAGCTCCCAGAAAACATAAAAACCTCCCCCACCCTGCCCTCCTTCAAACACAAGTTAAAAATATATCTCACAGAAAACAGCTTCTACTCGGTTAGTGACTACCTCTCAATGTAAATAAAAACAATTATTATTCTAGCTAATGAACAATTAATTAAATAATAAATAATAAACAATTATTATTCTAGCTAAATTCAGCAATAATGATATATCACCTGTTTTAAAGTCCTGTTTCAAAGTCTACTGACATTGTAAGTTGTTACATATGATTACTATTTTTTAGTTATATGCCTCCATATCATTATGTCTCATACTTTCATTTGTACCATTATCTTGTACCATTTGTAAATCACCTCATTGAACAATTCTCTTCTCCAGTTATACTTCCATAAATTAATATATTATATCAATGTCATTATCATTAAAAGCAACTCGCTTATTTTCAAATTCCACTTTTATATTATCCTCCCACATGTTGGCTTATCCACAAACAATTGTAACTAGATACATCATATAAATTATTATTCTTACCACCATTGAGTGTAGATTTCACAGTCCACAATGTTACAATTATTACAATGTATTAATTTATTTTATTTTCATAATTTTCTTTATATACTTAATATACATGATACTCTGTAGTACTAGGATTACATATACTTATCTGTAAGTTACCTTAGGCTATTCACCTTCTCCTCCGGGAGTCAAACATGTACAATGTGCCTGTCAAGATGAATAAAGTTATCTATCTATCTATCTATCTATTCTTTGACAGGATTTATAATGATGGTGGGCCAAATATCAAATGATTCATCTCTAGGGCTAACTACACAGTGAGGTGCGTAATATGAGTGGTTGTCTCACCATATACAATCATCTTCTTGTTCATGAAGTCCTCGTCAGTGAAGGAGGACACGAGACAGCGGTAGTCACCAGCCAGCTCGAGGGTCGGCCGCGTGATGAACAGCGCCCGGTGCATCGTGTAGTTGTTGTTTGAGGCGCGATAGTTCATGTCCAGGCGACCTTGGAGGATCCCCAAGTCCTGGGGCCTCTTCCCTATGATCCATTGATAGACGGGGACGGGTCGCTCGTTGAAATACCACTTGAGCACCAGGCCGGCGCTCAGGTTCAACTCGTCCGGCTTGAGGGAGTACTCGCAGTCCAGGAGGGCTGACTCGGAGCCGTTGCGTACGGCGCTGGGCACGCGCAGGTCTGTGATCTGCACGCTCACCGCACACGCTGCAACAACAACAACAACAACAAGGTTAGCGCAGGTCTGTGATCTGCACGCTCACCGCACACGCTGCAACAACAACAACAACAACGTTAAAACTAATTCCTGGATGGTATTAAAAAACAAAATTTACTTTCCAGAGTGTCTCCCGACAAATTTATTCAAGAAATAACAACAATTTGGTCGTTAAAAAAATTAAATGTCTATCCTATTCAGTTAAAAACTGATTTACAAAGGAGGACAACCTGCTTGTCTTTGAAGTCGTCTATATTTTACCAGGAGTAAGGAAATATGTGCCCTACTAGGGTAAGGTTGCCCTAATTGAACCGTCGCCTAAGTTGGACCATTGTTGAAACTCAGCCCCGTAAAGCAAGTGGCGCTATCTGACCGCAACATTCCGAACTACATGAGTGTTCTAGCTAGAATGTTAAGTCTGGAGTGGTAGACTCGCTCCGGGGCTGTGTACATGGGTGTTTAGAATCTGAATAAGAAAAGGGATAAGAATTTTCAAGAAATCAAGGTTTAAACTTGGTATGGAAATGGATAAGATCCCAAGACAAAACTTCGAAGCATGAAAGGAAGGTAAAAGAAAATAAGAATGAACGAAGGGGAAAGATTGATCGAAGGAGAGGATGAAAAGCGAGGTAATTGGATGAGCGAAGCGAAGACTTCAATTTCACCGACCCCCCAAAAAATTTAGCTCCAATGTTTTTTTGTTTTTTTGTTTGTTTTTTTTTTTTCTGTATTTTTGTCTGTTTGTTAGCAGGATTCCGGGCAAACGGCATAAGCGATCTTGATGAAAATTTGAGGGGACCTTCGAAATCTCTAAACTTAGAGGTGCATTGTTTTTGGGTACAATCGAAGAAATATTTCTCATGAATATCGTACTTTTACGATTTTTTTCAATTTTTAGTGCGATATTTTCGTGTCATTTGGGCCTATTCTGACCAAACGGGTGGGGCAACAACGTTCATATTATACATGGGTATTAAGGTTGTGGTAATGTAGTACCTTTTGAAAAAAAAAGTTGGAAAAATTAGCCAGAATCTGTAGAAATAAAGCTTTTAATATAAGTTTTTTACGGTTAAGTGCCATATTTTCGTGCCATTTGGGCCGATTATGACCAAACGGGTGGGTCTACAACGTTCATACTATACATTGACATTAAGGTTATGGTAATGTAGTACCTATTGAAAGAAAAAGTTGAAAAAGTTAGTCAGATCCCGTAGAAATAAAGCTTTTAATAAAGGTTTTTTTACGGTAAATAATAACATTTGATAAGTAACATCAGAAACTTGACAACAATCACCTACAATGCATAGGCATCAAAGCAAAACACTTGTTAAAGTAAAGATATACCACGCAAACTAAAAACTTAAAAAAAGCTCATCCATCAACGCGGCGGGACTTTAGCGTTTTCCTAGTCGTAGAAACAAGTCATACAAGTAAAAGTTGTTGGGAAGAGAGAAAACAGTGGGGTAAATTGGTGGAGAGCAGAAGCAGGAAGAAGATAAAGATACGCTGAGCCCGGCAAACTCGGCACATAACAGTTTCGTGCCCTCAACCCCTAGACCCCTAGACCCGACATTATTGGAAATAAGCTAAAGTTATTATTGTTGTCAAGATAGCTTTAAATATTTAAATATTATTAAGATACCGTTTTTGTATTATCTACATGATGTTAACTTGAAATACTGCAATGTTTATCTTATTTCAGATAAATCATTATACCCTTCTCAACATCAACCTGGTCAGTAGTTTCCCCCACCACTATACCGTTAGTTATACCATGGATTTACAAGGCGCAACGCCAGTTACTATTATAAGTCCATGGTTATATACCACATTCCAGTGGCATCTGTAGAGAGACTGTAATAATGCCTTCTCATCGCTGAGGACTAGGAGATAATTGAATTGATTGATGCTCTAGCCTAGCTTAACGCATCGATACATCCACCAGGGCTAAACGCTTCCAGAACCTAGTACGTACTTGATGATTAGATCACTTATATGACGAGGGGCGGGGCAATTGCTTGATCGCTATGTGTTACCCGGTTGTTTGGTGTTTTAGGTCACCGGGTGACAACAAGGGGGCTTGGAATTCAATCAGACGTTCTTGGTGTTTAAAGCTGCGTCGAGATACGACAGAGGACAAGTGTTGTGTACGAGTGTTTTTAAACTTATTCACACCATAATTAATTCTGCAAATTTAAAATTATTTCATGGTATATTATACCAAATAATATAAAACAATACATTTTTAAGGAATTTTGGGAAATTTTGGATTTTGAATAAAAACACCGTTTTATGTTTAAATGTATAGTATGTGCATTTCTTGAACTTGATTTTTTCCAGAACTTGTTTGCATATTCTGGATTTTATATATCTCAAATACCAGCAATAATATAAATATATTTAATTTCTGGGAAACACCCCAAAAAATATTTGTGGTCGTTTTTGCAGATTTCTATTTTTAATATTCTCTAAACGGTACTATTCGTCCTCTTAAAATGAGATAACAACATGTGAATTTGAATTCCACAATTTTTTTGATTTTTTGGCTCAAATTGAAAAAAACAGTAATTCAAATTTTTTTAAATTTAAAATTGTTATGTCCCTTATAATTGATGCGTGGTCTGCATGAGCTAAACGTATCTTGGTATAAGTGATCTAGATACAGGTACACGGACATATTTTGAAAATGAATTTAAGTAAAGACACAAGATACTTACGTACATGATATGTACTTTCCAAAACGTAAAAACCGAATGTAGTTATATAGGGTATTTAGTTGTTGACTAATTTTGTTTGTGGACTCACATTATGATTTTGATGACGCTTCATATCGTGAGTGATGAGCGTGTGGCCTACTCACTGCGTTTCTATTTTAGAAATTACAAAAAGTCGTAATTTTGTGATTTTAATCAGAATTATGTATTTGATTGTTGTTAATTCTTAGCATACCTAACGTTTCGAAGATCTCCTGAAAATGGCATCGAGATTGGACTAGTTGTTTAGTCAGAGAGCTAACAAACGAACAAAACCAAACACACAATAAACTCCCGATCAAAGTGGAATGGAAGTAATCCAATTATTTGACATTTACATATTTTGGACACTCGTTTTGTCGGTAAGCTAACAGCATTTTTTTACTTTGAATTTGCCAACCGTCAGTATATGACAACAATGCATGATCACGATTAAACTAATTTCACAAAAGAGTTCTTTGTATTTTTATCGATGTATTTGGATATGCTACATGTATGTGTTTGTGTAACGGTAGATAAACTGTACACATTATCTAGATACTCCACAACACTGGCTAGAACTTTGCACGCCCGGGGAGAGAGGGGTTAAGTGATTTATGCTAACATAATTAATAGTTTAATCCACTACTGGAAGTTGGCCATTTGTGTAACATTCAAGTTCATCAAGCGACATATAAAACAAATTCCTGCCAACCTATTACTAGAGGTACGTGTATTATATAGCATTTTCAAGTATCATTTTATAGTGTTTTGTAGCATCTATTTTTTGGCCACTTTCAAAAACTTATGTATGACGTTTTTTCATATTTTTATTTTGAAATTATGTCATCAATGTTGAAATAATATCAACTGAAAAAGGGTGTTTAAACAAATTATTGAAACAAAGTGAAATAAAATAGAACTAGAAATCCCTTGTTTAAAGAAAAGAAATAGGGCCTTGTAGCATCTATTTACAAAACGCTATTTTCACGTACCATTAACTTATTTAAATATTTTGTTTCTATGAATCAATTAAATGAATGATTAGATCAATGTACATGTTAAAACCAAATCACCTTAATTAATAAGAGTCTTGTTTTTATTTAACTTTCAAGAATAACTGCTTGTTTCGAATATCCCCTCTAACAGAAACTCGCATTGCTCCTCTATTCGTGCAACATAATTACAAAGTTATGTATACTCAAGCTGTGTATGTTTATGAAAGTCAACAATATGATATTTTGAGAGGCTGGTTTATATTAAAATTAAGCTAATAGGGGATGTTAATACGCAGCCGGTCTTCTAGGAGAAAGGAGTTCCGGTTTGAGGGGGTGGACAGAGGGGGTAGGGGGTTGCAAGATGAGGAGATACTTCCTGTAGATGCGAAGTACAAGCTAGAGTAGAAAGCAGGATGAGAAAGCAGGATGAGAAAGCAAGAGTGGGGTAAACAACAAAACCCGGCAAACATTATCTGTTTCGCGAAACGTTTCTGTGGAGACTTAGAACAAAACAAAACAGAATCCAGATCTTGATTTATACTGGCCTGCAATAACTCTGTGACTATATAAAATACATTTTAAATAAGTGAATTTAAAAATCATAAAATGATCACATTAGTTTCAAATAACTATGTTTAATTACCTTTAAAAAAATATATAAATTTCGTCGCTTATAAGAAGTTCTGAGGGGATTAAATGTTATGATGCAAGGTGTGAGCACAATATTATGCCACCTATTGCGTGAGCGAGAGATTAAACTTGAAGAGGTAGTGGTCATTTCATTTGGTCAAGACAATAGTGTCAAAAGTGTTATGAATATGTATGTAAACATATTTTAGTACATTGTATTTTGTATGACCCTTTGTCCTTGGAGGATTTGTCAACAAAAAATATAGACCATTATAGAGATGCTCTACAACCTTTAATTTAAATCCGCTACGTCTTATTTTTGTTATTTGTCAAAGGGTTCGGTCAAAATTATGCTGTATACCAAGAAGGGATGTAATTCCGCAACGCATATTTTGCGTGTTTAAGTGTATATTTGTGACAAGTTCAAAACACAATTTTTAAAAGACCCATTTTAGATAAGTATAACGCTATAGTATCTATGAGAAACAAAAACTTAGCATGTCGAAGCCGATTTTAGAAATTCATGAAAAAGACAATATTCTCCAATAAGAGTTTTAAAAAAACTTTTAAAACGGACACTTTAGTATTGATTATGCTCTAGATGATGTGGTTATGTTGGGTTGATTGGCATGTGGTTGGTTGAATAGATTGGGATAATTGCCCCTTAAAATACGTGTTTATCTTCGTTAATAAAATCTTCATTTTATTTTAATGTTGTGTCCTAGATATTCAACTAAAATTTGGCGCGAAGAAAAATCTAATTATCCTGCTAGACGCAACGATAGCAAGGGAAATCTCTCATTTAATATATGTTGAACATTTGTTACACAACTGAGATAACTTATTATTTATCTTTAATGAACGAAGGAAGTACAAATAAAATAAAATTGCACAAAATATTGAACAACGTCAAAGAAAGGTCATGAATGAAACAATATTCAGAAATATTCAATGACTTTGTTAGGGACGATAAGTATCAACCTGTTTTTTTATGAAATTTAAAATATTGATTAGTTTCATACTAAAAGTCATAAATTATGAATGTGGAAGTTTAAACATTCTATTTAACACAATTATATTAATAATTCCACGCACATCATGACAAAACAACTGTAAATTGAGGGTGTGTTAGCAAATAACCATAAATATAATGTGTGGAGTCTATTAATTTCTTGTTGTAAAGAACCACACATCATTTTACTTCGTCAATCCACATAGAATATAAAGTATAACATTTAAATGCGTTTACCTTTTTGATCTCCGCTCCCTGGCGACCATAGTATAATAACCTTAATATTTGACTGTGCGTGGCAAGCGGGCGTACCTAAATAATACATCAACCTGGATATACGAATGAGTTCAATACATTATTAAAACATAATTTCTGTTCCTCGTATCCACTAACATAGGGAAGAACCCTCTATATTCAACATCATGTCACGAGTTAAAGGACACGAGATTTTTCAATTTCTACTCTCTTGAAACTTAGATGAGATGCAGAATGTATTATACCATTATATCACGCACCTATATTGTATCGCGTGCTACTGAACTTGTGGAGTTAAATAATTGAGGTAGATCCCCCCCTCCCCCCCCCCTCCCCCCCCTTCCTACAACTACATCTCCACAAAACGATCCCCAGGAGAGAAAAAACTCCAATCGCCTTTGGAATTAACTCTTGGAAATAGAATTTTAAAAGAGACATCCAGGTCTTCGTGTTGAAATGAAACGAATTAATTCATTGTACAGGGCAGGCAACGCTAATGGGCTTGATAAAATAATGTTTGGCCGAATGCATTGTCCAAACGTTTTTACGGTTTGGACTTAATTACGTGTGGTGTTTTCACCAATATAATAGCAGGCGAAAATAATTTACTTTGTTGTTGTCGACTCTAACGGGAGTTTCAGACTGTTCACTAATTATATATTCCAATAATGTGATTGTAGTTGAAATTTTTAAATACACAAATAGATTAACAAAATGTTATATAACCACATACGGTTTTAAAAAGTCCATATATTTTAATAAAAAAAATGTGACGACATTGCCACAGGACAATTATTGTCCCACGATTGCAATTTTCCATATAAACATTAACAATACAACATATAAAATTTTATAAACAGATGACTGTTAATGTATAAATACGTATGTGTATTGTGTATATTATAATACAATGTTTGTATATAGTATCTAACGTGTGTCAGTGTGTATATAAGTGTACAGTGTGGAAATCAACGCATGTCGTTGCAAGTCAGTTCAATGAAGGATTCAGACTTAGTCACCAACAAAAAGCTTATCGCTACAATTCAGTTAACAGAAGGATTTAATAAACGATCGGCGAAAATCGACGATTTAACAAAAAAGTAGAACTGAAGTCAAAGTGTGTTAATATTTTATATTTTATATTAATATTTATTTTTATTTTTAAATTTATTAAAATAATTTATTTTTATATTACTGGTGGTCCATTCATTACAAAAATTACTACTCGAGCTATTATGTAAACGTACTCAGTGTAAAGGAATGTCCAACTGTTTATTCCATGAACGAACATATGACTTGGTAAAACTTTTGAATATTTGGTTCCAAACACATAATCATTGCCAAGAATATAAACTATGAGCCTCCACAAGAATAGTTCCTTCCAGTAAAACTTCGAGTCTTTCTGAGTAAGACAGTGATACATTCACATCTCGCACAGATGAGTCAAATGACGCATCTTCTAAATTAGTTTGCACTGTTAGCTCTCGTAATTATATTACTGTAAAAACATTGTTTTAATAAGCCTAACCACTTTATGACCCATCAAAATAACGAGACAATTCATCTTTGTAATCGGAGACAAGTATTTTTTTCCACCAAGAAAATTACGAAACTTCTTCTGCACTTAACTGTAACAATTTCGTGGAAACTTCGAAGTTTTTTTATATCTAAGACACATGGCGGTTGATAATTAGTTGGACCATCCCAGCAAATAAATTGTTATGTTCGAATAACAAAACAAACAACATAGCCATAGTACGCTACGCACTTTTAATGGGTCTGTTTAAATGGCGTAAAAGGAACGACGTAATTTTCCGCCGTAGGAATTGTTTTAATTAAAAAAACGTCATCCGGATTACATGGAGGTTGCTTATGCCGTGCGTTGAGACGCAGGGCGCGTACTTTTATTTGTTTTGGTGTGGAACAACCGAGGCCGTAACTCAGCCACGCCGTGGACGAGCTACGATTCACAGCAGACAGTGGAATTACTTTAGTACAAGGGTGGCCAACGAACTTTCTTCCGCTAACCAAACCGCAATGCCATATTTTAATTAGGCAACGTTTTATATAGTTAGTTCAGTTCCTTTTCTGGCAAAATAGACAATTTTTAATTTATACATACAATAATGTCACACATTATAATCCACAACACTTGACATTTGACATTTCATAATATAAACTTAATAATTACTTAATAACATTTTTGTTTTTATAAATTTTATTTTATTTATTTATTTAACGTCTATCCTATTCAGTTATAAAACGATTTACAAAGGAGGACAATAAATAAATCTAATAACATAGATGCAGACACAACAATGAACTACATTAAAATTTAAGTAAATATTTGAAATAGTAATATTACAACAATGCATTAAATATTCAACAAATTTGATAACAAATAAAAAGGATATTAAATGCAATTTATGAATGAATCGAATTTATAAAAAAAGGGGGTTGGGAATGAAAAGAAAAGAAAAAAGAAAAGAAAAAGAAAAGAAAAGAAAAAAGAAAAAAAAAAAAAAAAAGAAAAAAAAGAAGAAAGAAAGAAAGAAAGAAAAGAAAAAGAAAAAAGAAGAAGAAGAAAAAAATTAAATATGTACCAGCTCTATAAACCTGCTGTTGTACCCAGTAAATACATTTGGATTTAAACAATCCCACACTGTTTACTCTTTTAATCTCAAATACAGCACATCGTTTTACTAGATTTTTATTCCAATTTTTTCTCAATCCATATTGCTTAGTTTTGTATTTCAATTTGTACTTTCTGAAGTTTTGTAGAATTTGTTCGTCTATTTAATCATTTGGTTAATGTATTATAATATTTTTAAAATGTGGTTTATCTGTGTTGTAAGTGTTTATAGTTATGTAGTTATGGTGCACTTGCGAGTGTATACCCATTGTTAAAGGACAAAATAAATATGTGAGAAAGAACAATAGTGACAACTGCAAAACATCATAACTATAACTTTAGTGGGGAAACAATCCCTTAGGTGCAATTGCTAATATTTATTATTTTTCCCTGTTAAAACTGGACTTTTTAGTTACGAGAATTTATCAAATATTACTTAAAACAACATTTTAGTAAGCAAGTTTACTAGAGAATGAGATGGATATGCAATAATAAGGTCATTTGACTATACTGGACTTTTTTTCTGTCGCGATAGGGGTGGCCTACCCCCTTCTCATTTTTTTATTTCATTTATATTTGCATATCAACAGTTTAGGAGCTGCTTTGCATGTCAACTGCAAGTAGTTTAGCATACTGACCAATTAGACATGAACCACTTTGCATACTGACCAATTAGACATTAACCACTTTGCATACTGACCGATTAGGCATTAGCCACTTTGCATACAAACCAATTACGATATGGCCATTATAATTAGGGTGAATAAATTCTTATATGACTTATTAACTAATCAAGTAGTATTTTCAATTTTAAATCAATATTAATTGTGATTAATATTGATGTGTAATAAGACTAGATGAGAGCTGGAGAAGCATCTCTAAATTCTAGGCTGATTTCAAGGTAGTCGAAGCATCTCGAGGCCGGGGTTAAATGGAAACACCTGCAAGGCTACGCAGTTCAGAAAAAGATAATTGATGTCAACAAGGGCTTATGAAAGGAAAGTAAGTCGACGATAGACATCCGTCTGGGTGGTAGTATGGGGGTGTCTGGAGGACTGGCTCACCGACAGTAGGTCGCGCCAAATCATCTCGCAAGAGCGAACACAGAGATAATTGGCGATGTTATCGGACTTTCCGAGTATGGAACTGCGTGGTTGTAAGAGTAGAGATCCAGTCCTAAGGTAGGGGCGAGTTAACAGGAGACTCACCCATAGGGCATATGTCCAGGGGTATTGCCATAAGAAAACCAGTCTCAAGTTGAGGTTGCTTCAACCATATAATTGGTCAGTTCCTAGTAAACTAGAGACTTCGATGGAGTGGGGGTTGTTTCTACGCACGTTCTGCAGAGAAATGTGGGGAACAAGGACAGTGGTAAAAAGACGGTGGTAGTGGTGTGTGGTGTTTTCTTGAGGTCCCAGAGTGGACGTGTTGGTCGTGTGGTGGCCTATAGGGCGTGTGGATCAAGTTGTGAAGATGGAGGCAACTCACCTGTGCCTAGGAGATATGATTCGGTAAAGTGCGTTTTAGATGAGTGCCTATGGTACGGGACATAGTAACTCATGTTAGGAAGATTAGAGTTGTCATGTGAATAGGATCAGTGTGAGCGGATATAGGAGTTCAATAAGGCATAATAATCAAAAGTGTGTGTTTATTTTTATTAAAATTGAGGTTCATCTACGAACATTTTGTATTTTGTATGTGTCTACTGACCATATATCTACGTGAGGTTCATCTACGAACATTTTGTATTTTTGTATGTGTCTACTGACCATATATCTACGAACATTTTTTGTATTTTGTATGTGTCTACTGACCATAATATCAACGTGAAGTTTATCTAAAAACATTTATCATCAAAGACAATCACCGTACGCAAGAAACAATCATTAACTCTTTTTTGATTACAATTACCTCATTTAAAAAGACTACATTCAAGCGCCGACCGTCTCTTCAAGAAACAAAGACAGTAATTAGCGGAGTGTATGTGAACTGTAACCCATACGGGGCCGATCACCAGTGATACATTAGCAATCTTCAGGAAGTGTTAACTACGCATAACCAGGATTACTACGTACCCACGTCAAGATCCCCCAAGAATTCCCCCAATAGTGCTACGTCATCAACGTCAATAACATTACACCAATACATAAAGGATTACGTCAAAGACCTCAATAACGGCTAAGTACCTGTCTAATGACAGTTTTCATTAAACCACAATATAATTTTGTAAACTTGTAGTAGTGCTGTATTAGTCTGTCGCCATTATTCAATTTAACGAGCTCGTAGGTAGGATGTAAAACCAATGTATCGCCATAGTAACCGTCAATAGTGAACCAGATATTGTGAAACGTTAAAATGCCTACATATGTGTAGTAGTAGTAAACCTAGTCACGCCCTCCTTACGTCACTAAACCATATGCATAATATTTACTGGAAGTGAATGCAGACGGGGACGGGGACTCAGAGGTGACGCCAGCGGAGGTAGGTAGGGTACTAATTAAGTGAAGAATTAGACCTGAGAACTATAAAATAAATTAATTGTTGTTTAATTACAAATCATTTAAATATTAACTGATTTTCTAACTTTGGATTAAGGGGTTTTGTGTTCGAGGACTTGAGCTAGATAAAATTACTATGTAAATTTGTGAGATCGGTTCCAATCCGGGCTACGACAGGGTCTGATCGCCACAATTTGGCGCACCAACTGGTAGGGCACGATTCGTACCACGACCCGAGATTAAAAGTTGTTTTTGTATTAAGATATATATAACGTGATTAGTGACACATTATGTCTGAAAGGGCCCTTAACCCTTTTTTAAGTTATCCACTTTCTTAATTTAGTCGTGACCGCACAATGTGCCGCCGCAACTAGAGGGGCTCGATTAGTAATTACGACCGAGATTAAGAAAAGGTTAGAAAAACAGTTTGGCGCCCTAACAACCGGTAGAGACAATTAAAATAGTAAAAGAGATTTTTTTTCAAGATTATAAAAATGTCAGAAGAGCAGAGAGAGCTGACCTTAGGGGATGTGTTCAGGTTCATGAAGGAACTGGCAAAGGAAAAAAGAAAACGGGCAGAAAGATTCGACGCTAAATTGGATCAACTGGCAGAGGAAATGGATAGAAATCATGAGAAACGATTACAAGCCATAAGAGGATGGGGACAGGCTTTGAATATGGAAAAACAGGAGTTGGGAGATAATGAAGTAATGAGTGAGATGAGTAATGATAAGAATGAGGGGGTGGTTGTTGTGGATAATAGTCTACGCAGCGTAGAGATGGGGGGGGGGTTAAAATTAATGATGATAAGAATGATAAGGACGACGGTAATTGTTTGGAAATTGTAGAGGTGGAGATAGATCAGGGGGATGATAAGGAAAGTTTGGGTGGTAAAAGAGTTATGTGTGAAGAATTGATTGATAAGGAAGTTGGACGTGTAGTGCTGATAAAAGCAAGGAGAAGAAATGTGTTTGGAATTGGAATGATAAGGATTAGTGAGGAAAAATGGGGTGACTGGAATAGTCATAATGAGGACACATTTGTAAGGAGTGAAAAAAAGGGAGTAGACCTTGAGTGGGAAATGACAGTTGAGTGGGTTCAACGAGAGAGATTGGAGATAGAAGTAGAAGGAGAACCAGTTGAAACCGATAGTGGTAAGAGAATAGACTTGTTCGGAAAAGAACATAGGAGAGGCCTAGCGGGGGGTCGTAAAAAAAGATTGGAGGCGTGTGTGTTGGCGAGATTTAAAATGAAATCTCTAGTACAGAAGGACAAGAGAGAGAAAAGTAAAGTAAAAATGAAAGAAGTGGTGTAGCCACAAACGATGATGTAAAAAATGTTTTGACAGTGAGCAACAATTAGGATAGTTTTTTTTTATGTAAAATGTTCATGTTAATTTAGAAAGAAAAAAATGGGGACTAGGTCAGATATCAAGGATTAGTGGTTTTGAATTCTAAGTAATTTGGCGGGACTTGAGTAGAATTTAATCAGCATCTTAATTGGGGTAGGTTAGTCTGCATTACTGAAGGGGGAAGGGCATAAAATATGGATGATTATGTTGATTAGTGATGACTATGATGAAGCGATGAAGTAAGTAGGATTTGGTGAATAGGATTTGATGAGATTTGAGTTGATAAGAGAGGCGATTTTGCGATTTGATGAGATTTGAGTTGATAGGAGAGGCGATTTAAGGGTGAGTTGATTTGATTTATTGAGGAGATTTGATGAGATAATGGATAGATAGTGATGGTAATGAGGATATAATGACGAGGATTATGAAATATGAAAAGAGTTGTGATTAGTTATTGATTTGTGCCCGTCCAAAGTAGGTAGCGACTAGTCTTATTCTAATGGGGGGGTTGTAAATTTGTGTTCATGTTTCAATTACTGGGGTGTATTTACCAGAATCTTTGGGGATGTGATTTAAGACCTATATATAAAAAAAAAAAAAAAACATATATATATATAGTAGTTAGAGATTAATTAAAATTAATTGGGATAGAAATGAACCTTAAATTAATGCGTGTTAGGTTAGTGCTCACTGGTCAAACATTTAAACTGTAAGGATGTAGTTCATAGCAAGGGGGGGTTGTTTCCCGAGAAAACAGTGTTCAAGGAGGCGATAAAGTGTTGATAAAATCTCTTAACGTGTCAAACTGTCCACTAAAATCTGCAAGGAGCATTTCGACCTATACGAGGGACCCCTAATTGTAGCATGTTTAGCAGGTAACAATGCATATGGTTTGGTCACGGAGGGAGGGGTGTCTAAAGGGGTATTCAATGTGGTCAATCTGAAACCCTATAGATCCCTATGAATGCCACACTAGCCTATAAAGTACAATGAAAGGGCTAAAATGAAAAAGTTCTATGTACAATATGTAAATAAAGGTAGAGAAATTTAACAAATCAAGGATGTGCTATTGTCAACTGGAACAATAGCCGAGACGAGTTAATTTCTCTATCTAAATCGTAAGGAAACAATGTAATTTTAAGTACCAACCATTAAGAAGCAATAATGGTTCAAAAAAAGGTTTTGTTGTGTGTTTATAAAAATTTGTTTAGGAAATAATGACTGTCAATTATATAATTTTTATTAATTTTGATTGATTATTTGCACATAAAGTGCAAATTTTAGACTGATAAAGTAGGAATAAAGAGGTAGCGATAAGGAACTGTAAGATTAGCTTTGAAAAGGAATTTGATTATCTAGGGTCAAGACACTCAATAGGGAGACTGGAATCGATGATTGCTAGGGGATGTAGTGCACTAATTGATTCCATGATGATTTTGTCTGCATTGATGAAATGAGAGGCTTCACCGAGGTAATTGATTGAGTAAATGATAACTCTTGAGCATCTCCGAATAGTTATTTAGGTATGTCATTAGTGAAGAGACGGTATGTCTAATCTTATTTTGTTCATTGTCAGGTAGGGGGATGGCTCGTGATCCGGCCCTACCTTTGCTCTATTTTTTATATTAGCATATCTTCGAAGTAACTTGCAATCACTTAGCTGTCCGAGTAGAGAGTATCATTGAATTTTTTCTGTTGTTGTCTGGTAATTCCGGGAAGTTTCCGCAGTACTCAGCGACATAAAGGTTAGAAGGAATGTGAGGTGAAATTAATTGGTGTCAAATCACTTCAAATGTTGTCGGTCACCTATTTAGGCAGTATCTTGAACTAGGATGTGAATGGGAAATAAAAGCAATCTGAAAGGGAACAATTACGCTAATCTTTGATCAATCCATCAGTTAGTAAGGTATAGGATGAGGCTTGAATGAATGGAGAGAGAGAGAAATAGGTCAACTGGTCCAGCTGTACGGAAGAGCGTACGAGGAGGTGGGGGTGGTTCCACCTGTTTACCGGGTGAATCCGGAAGAGCAAGTTGTCGACCTTGTCTAGGGCCAGGTAGTGGACACTGAATGGACGGTATGAGGAAGGGTTGCTGTTGCACGATTGTCAACAAACCTTACGCAATCTCAACCTATAGTCAGTGCCACTTTAAGGTCAACTATAGTCCATTCAAGTCAAGTTGTTATCGTTTAGGACTTAGAATTTTTCCAAAAATTCTAGAATTTTAAAATTTGTTATTGGTGAAGGGTTGTTTGAATGATAAATGTCCGCAACAGAAGGAGGAAGTTTAAGATTTAGGATTCTATAATGAGACTTTGAATAGTTGAGTTTTATTTTATGGTTTTAAAAAAAAAATGGAAGGGGTAGAGATAGGGAAAATTTTAAATAATTACTTGATTTTGCATTTTTCCTAGGGGGTATTGTCGCGATAGGGGTGGCCTACCCCCTTCTCATTTTTTTTATTTCATTTATATTTGCATATCAACAGTTTAGGAGCTGCTTTGCATGTCAACTGCAAGTAGTTTAGCATACTGACCAATTAGACATTAACCACTTTGCATACTGACCGTTTAGACATTAGCCACTTTGCATACTGACCGTTTAGACATTAACCACTTTGCATACTGACCGATTAGGCATTAGCCACTTTGCATACAACCAATTACGATATGGCCATTATAATTAGGGTGAATAAATTCTTATATGACTTATTAACTAATCAAGTAGTATTTTCAATTTTAAATCAATATTAATTGTGATTAATATTGATGTGTAATAAGACTAGATGAGAGCTGGAGAAGCATCTCTAAATTCTAGGCTGATTTCAAGGTAGTCGAAGCATCTCGAGGCCGGGGTTAAATGGAAACACCTGCAAGGCTACGCAGTTCAGAAAAAGATAATTGATGTCAACAAGGGCTTATGAAAGGAAAGTAAGTCGACGATAGACATCCGTCTGGGTGGTAGTATGGGGTGTCTGGAGTACCGCAGGCTCACCGACAGTAGGTCGCGCCAAATCATCTCGCAAGAGCGAACACAGAGATAATTGGCGATGTTATCGGACTTTCCGAGTATGGAACTGCGTGGTTGTAAGAGTAGAGATCCAGTCCTAAGGTAGGGGCGAGTTAACAGGAGACTCACCCATAGGGCATATGTCCAGGGGTATTGCCATAAGAAAACCAGTCTCAAGTTGAGGTTGCTTCAACCATATAATTGGTCAGTTCCTAGTAAACTAGAGACTTCGATGGAGTGGGGTTGTTTCTACGCACGTTCTGCAGGAAAGGTGGGAAACAAGGGACAGTGGTAAAAAGACGGTGGTAGTGGTGTGTGGTGTTTTCTTGAGGTCCCAGAGTGACGTGTTGGTCGTGTGGTGGCCTATAGGGCGTGTGGATCAAGTTGTGAAGATGGAGGCAACTCACCTGTGCCTAGGAGATATGATTCGGTAAAGTGCGTTTTAGATGAGTGCCTATGGTACGGGACATAGTAACTCATGTTAGGAAGATTAGAGTTGTCATGTGAATAGGATCAGTGTGAGCGGATATAGGAGTTCAATAAGGCATAATAATCAAAAGTGTGTGTTTATTTTTATTAAAATTGAGGTTCATCTACGAACATTTTGTATTTTGTATGTGTCTACTGACCATATATCTACGAACATTTTTTGTATTTTGTATGTGTCTACTGACCATAATATCAACGTGAAGTTTATCTAAAAACATTTATCATCAAAGACAATCACCGTACGCAAGAAACAATCATTAACTCTTTTTTGATTACAATTACCTCATTTAAAAAGACTACATTCAAGCGCCGACCGTCTCTTCAAGAAACAAAGACAGTAATTAGCGGAGTGTATGTGAACTGTAACCCATACGGGGCCGATCACCAGTGATACATTAGCAATCTTCAGAAGTGTTAACTACGCATAACCAGGATTACTACGTACCCACGTCAAGATCCCCCAAGAATTCCCCCAATAGTGCTACGTCATCAACGTCAATAACATTACACCAATACATAAAGGATTACGTCAAAGACCTCAATAACGGCTAAGTACCTGTCTAATGACAGTTTTCATTAAACCACAATATAATTTTGTAAACTTGTAGTAGTGCTGTATTAGTCTGTCGCCATTATTCAATTTAACGAGCTCGTAGGTAGGATGTAAAACCAATGTATCGCCATAGTAACCGTCAATAGTGAACCAGATATTGTGAAACGTTAAAATGCCTACATATGTGTAGTAGTAGTAAACCTAGTCACGCCCTCCTTACGTCACTAAACCATATGCATAATATTTACTGGAAGTGAATGCAGACGGGGACGGGGACTCAGAGGTGACGCCAGCGGAGGTAGGTAGGGTACTAATTAAGTGAAGAATTAGACCTGAGAACTATAAAATAAATTAATTGTTGTTTAATTACAAATCATTTAAATATTAACTGATTTTCTAACTTTGGATTAAGGGGTTTTGTGTTCGAGGACTTGAGCTAGATAAAATTACTATGTAAATTTGTGAGATCGGTTCCAATCCGGGCAACGACAGGGTCTGATCGCCACAACACAAATCATGTTGTAACATTAAAAATAAAAATGGTTGTCGAACGACTTAGTATATTGTGTTCTCACCTTTTTATCAACTTTTTTTTATCTTTTTTTTTTTTAGATAAACGTGTTCGAGCTTGTTTTCTTTTACAATAAAGACAATTAAAATCGGTGTTTATTTCAAATTTCAATCATAACCAGAAAATCATTTAGCTCGAAGTCAATAACTTCTTATTTGCTAATTATTATTAAATATGGTTATTCAGGAGATTCCGGTTAACCAGTTCTTATTTAAGTTCCCTGCAGATATCTGTAAAACTCTTGTCAAAACCGTGCGCCTTCAAAGACTGACCAGTGAGTCATTTTCCTTCTCTGTGCAAGGAGTACTATGACATGTGCCAAGGCACGCGGCACGACATTTCTCCATAAATTTTATAGCGTCGACGCCGATTTTGTTATTGAAAAATAATTACAAGGATAAACAATACAAAATTAAAAAACGCTTATTTTCTCATCATATCTCAAAATGCTCGGTCACCCCTGGATGCAGAAGTACAGGAACATACAAGAGCAAACAGTTTCACTAATTTCAGAGTAAGGCACACTTGTATCCTAATTTAATTACGAGTCTTGGAAGAACATGGCAATATTGAAACCATGCATCTGTGTGCTCGGAATATTAATTACTCGCCACTTAAGAAGCGTAAGTTAAGCAATTATGTGGAGAGAATTAGTCACCACGTAAATTTGTTTTTGGAAACGAGACTGTAAAAAGACGATGTTAAATAACTGAAAGTAAAAGGGGCAGATTGAAAATCAGTTTGGTGAGTCAGTAGGTAGACCATAAATACAGGTGTAACGATTGTTTTTATTTTTACTATGTAAAGAGATTCATAACCAATATGGAGCAACAGCACAGATTCCAAAGTGCGTGGGTATTTAATTTCCACTGTTCCCAACCACCGCCTGGTTGAAATATTAAAATCGAAATGAGAAACAATTGCTCTAGTATCTTACATTGATAATAAATCAATTACAGCTACATATTTTATTACACCTATTTCCCGGTTAATGAAATTGAGGAATAAAATACCTGCGTTAGGTAATGACATTTTATATCGTGTTTATAGATAGTCAGTTCAAAGGCAGCAAAATCGTTGCAGTTTTGTTGCAATCTATTCACATCTACAATGCACCACCAATCCAGATGTTATGAAGTTAACCGTATGGTAAACCACCCGACCGGAAATCGGGAGACCGGAGTTCGATACCCCGCTGAGATGAAATTTGTAATTTCTGGATTGATTTCCATAAAGAGAACTGTAACATTATATTTATAATTTTTATAAATTTATTATTCAAGTCACCAACATGCTTAACGATCAAAAGTAAGAAATTAAAAGTAAAGAATAGATAACCATTTTTGTGCGTGCGCGCGAATAATTTTTTCTGAAAATGATCCATCCGAGAAATGACTATGTTAAAAAAACTAACGAATTATAAACTAGGGTAGATGTTTCATTTTTAAACTTCTTTGTAAAATAACTAATATGCTTAGTTTGAGGGAATTACTCTGTCCAAATTATGTACAAGAATAAAGCCAGCCCACTTCTTTACAACGAAACCACGAGATAGCTTCTGTCATTTCACCATTCCCGAAAGTCACGGTTATATTCTTATTTTATTAAGGTCTTCTCTAAGTCGCTTTGTTTTGAAAAGTCATATTAAGACGTCCACCTTCTGTTCACCTAGTGAAACAGATTCCACTTCTTTGTCATAATTACGTTTGTTAAATATCTCAATTTTCCTACCGTCTCGACCCGAGTTTTCCTTCTTCATAAAGTTTATTTTCGCAGAAGGCGCAGAGCGCAATCAAGAAGAGACCCACTTCCAAATAATTCTTCTCTAATTCTTTGTTTCAGTCCGTTATTACATTGCACTCTGTTGCTCTCGAGGTCTCTTCCGTATTCTCACTCAATTTCAGCGAAGCTTTACGAGCCGTAAAAAAGGCAACCTTCCAACCCTTCCGTTTAATGAGCTACGTTATACAAGACTCTTAACTAATGCAGCTAGCAAGATTTTCACGTGCGGGATATTTTATTGTCTGAAAAGTATATTCAAGGGAAGTTGAAAAAGTTTTTTGAGGTTATCGTGTTTATAACTTTTGAAATCAGAGCCTAGACTTAGACGCAGTCGGACTAGTTTCAACCCGTAAGCTGTAATTGGTCTAATTTAAAGTTTTCTTTAAGTGTTTTCGTTCTTTGAGTTGGTAAAAGTGTAATGTTCATTTGCTAATTGTCAAGCTAACTGTCCGCGTCCCACCAGGAACTGAAAAACAATTAACTTTTCTTAGAAACGCGTTTCTTTACAAATCTGTGCTTTACAATGATTTGTTTTAATTAGTTGATGTTCAGTAAAATGTACAGGAAAAAGAGAAAAACACCGTATACAAACTTTAAAACGAATTTCTTTGTAGTTTGGCACCTTAAGCTAAATAAATGATAGGGTTACGAGTGTAAGAAATACTGACCTTACATTCAACTATCAAAGGGAGCAAAGGAAATGAAATACAGTGAACCATACCCATGGCAAGGTAAAGTTCTAGAAATACATTTTAAAGAGTGTTCAAAACCCCGTTTTCAATTATCATTAGTTTGATTTCGAAGAATAAGAAAATAAGAAATGAAAAAAAATATACTAACTTAAACAATATAATTTCAGATTTTTTACAGAATAAGATACGATTTGCTAAAACTTTGAAACATATTTAAAAAAAAAAAATTCATGATAGATTTTTATTTTTATTTCTTAAGCCGATTATAACTATTTAAGCTGGACCATTTTATACATTATATTCTACAATACACAGTGTAGTTTAATCCATATTGGTTGATTTGTTCGTAGGTTAAGAAGTTCAAATAAAAGTGTAAACATTTAATTTCAATTTTCATTGTGCCCTTATTTGTCAGACTATTAAATTATATAATAATTATATGAGTACATTTTTGTTATGCTAATAATGCATCTGTGTATGAATCTGTCTATGACATTGCGTCGTGTTTAAAACATGACGACATTGTTGTTTTGAAAGTTATAAAATGGTTATAACTTAAAGCACGCATATCATAACAAATGATCTCGCTGTAAAAATATCAGAATATAAATTGAATTAAGTATTTAACCCTCAGTTGTATTACAATAATAATATAGAGTGCAGGAAAATGTATTGTTAACCTAACCGTCTTTAAAAATAAAAGAAGTTCATAAGTTTCAATGTGTGGAACAGTAAATGCTGGAATTACAATAATGCGATCACGGCATTTTGTTAGTTTAGTCCACATTGATCACTCGTATAAATCGCAACACAATTGTAAAATAGAAATGAATTCTATTGACATTTGAATATAGCTAGCTACACATTGTTGTTTTAGCTTACAATACTCATTT